>JBBPBX010003615.1:60645-75087 GCA_038048925.1 Garcialebias charrua
ATCTCTGATATGCCAACTTTAATTAACGTGTCTTGTCACTTTATGTTTCTCTGGTTATTCTGTCCATCAGTTAAGATCACAGAAATGCTAAGTTGAATTCATTCCTAAAAGATAACCTTCTGATTACTATTCGTTCGGAATAAGTAATCAAGTGAGGTAAAGTGTGTCAGTTTAATACCGACCCCTTTAACCCTAAACTACTTACGTCAAATTCTCAAACAGGTAATGGAGCAGATCCACGTTCAAGCTCCTTCAGGCGTATTTCCGCTTCTAACTCCATTTTCCGTTGTTCTAACATAAGTTTTTGTAACGTTATTTCCTTCTCATGTTCCCGCTTCTGTTACTCAAGCACTAAGTCTCTTACGGTCTCTTTTAAACGTACTTGTTTATCCAGCTCCTGGAAATGGTATGGAGAGCGCTCTGGGTCTTTCGGCGTCGTCAAGGCAGAAAAAACACTTCGCTGCATTAACTTGGCAGTTAACTCGTTCTCCACAGTTTCTCTTTTTGAGCGTTTATCTAACGTGACTTCATAGTAGTCCGCTATGCACAAAAGCTGCTCTTTAGTACAGCTAGCCAAAACCTCTACTGTGGGTCGTTCCACAAAACGTTGTAAATCGAAATCCATGATAAACACAGGTAAAAGAACCATGTAAACACTAACGTCCCAGCAAGACGTGAACGCACCACCAAACACACAGCGCTGGACCCGCCTACGAGCCAAAACAACAGCAGGGTTATTAATTAACCCAACAAGGATCAAGATCCCAGCAAGGATTCAAATCCCGGACGAGCCGTCCAAAAATATGTTACGGCTGGCTCAGGCCGAACACATTTAATGGACACAGGACACAAAGTAGGATGTAGTTAAATAAAAACTTTATTGACTACTGCACGTCTGATGTCAAGATAGGTCCCCGCACTCCTCCCTCCTGGTGCGGAGCGCAGCCTCTTCTGGCACAGCGTCACAAAACTAACGAAAGTAACAAAGGAATGATGGACAGGGTGAGTCGGCCAAAAGTAAAATAACGTCACCAGAGCAGGGCCAACCCATATAACAGGGCCATCAAAGCCTCTCTAGTGACAGACTACCTAACCAAAAGGGAAGCCTAGGAGTGAAAAGGAAAACGATAAAACTGGACTACCAAACTCGCACTGTCAGCAGACAAAAAAAAACTCCAAACAGTCTGTCACAACTCGGCCAACCACACAACCTCCCGGTTGAACAAAACTAGTCAAACCACACAGTTCAGCGTCCCTCACCTGAGCAGGACCTAAACGTTACAAATATACCCTACAGCTTCAAAGTGCACCAAGCACAACAAAACCAAAACAAGCATCTACTTCATAGTGCACTAAGCACAGCCAGAAACCAAAATGAGCAATCAGCAACTCACCAACAATCTCCACAACAGGAGATTACCAACCTTCAAGCCAGGGGCGGGCGGAGCACACCCCACGGCACCTCACAGTACCAAAACAGCTCAGCATGAAGCAACCACACTCTCTGAGCCCCAACAAACTCCGCGCCCTAGGAACCTCACCCTCTACCTCACCCTGAAGTTTATATAGGAGCGTCACTCAGGACCTTCTGGCTGAACACCCAAGCCTGACCATAATCAGACTAATTAACAAAAATAGGCGTGACCAAGACAAAACAAGACTGCAGCCAACATATACAAAACCTGTAGGTGTCAGCATGGGCACCATCCTCCAGGATACATAACAATCATAGATTGGGAAATTGCTGAAAATTGTTACATAATATCTCTGACAAAATCAAAACAAAGTTTATTTCGGTGTTAAGATACCAGTTGTATCTCATGGCCTATAATAGTTATTTTAATATTTTCAGTCAAAAAGTTTTCACTCCTGTGTGGACTCTCATGTGTGAGTTTAACTGGTCCTTCCGACCAAATCTTTGTCCACAAAGTTCACAAGGAAACGGCTTGTCTCCTGTGTGGACCCTCATGTGCGAGTTTAAATGGTGCTTCTGACCAAATCTTTTTCCACAAAGTTCACAAGGAAATGGTTTGTCTCCTGTGTGAACTCTCATGTGTGAGTTTAAATGTGTCTTCTGACTAAATCGTTTTTCACAAAGTTCACAAGGAAATGGCTTGTCTCCTGTGTGGACTCTCATATGTGAGTTTAATGTGTCCTTCCAACCAAATCTTTGTCCACAAAGTTCACAAGGAAACGGCTTGTCTCCTGTGTGGACTCTCATGTGCGAGTTTAAATGTGCTTCCAACCAAATCTTTTTCCACAAAGTTCACAAGGAAATGGCTTGTCTCCTGTGTGGACTCTCATGTGTAAGTTTAAACTGTTCTTCTGACTAAATTTTTGTCCACAAAGTTCACAAGGAAATGGTTTGTCTCCTGTGTGAACTCTCATGTGTGAGTTTAAGCTTGTCTTATGACTAAATCGTTTTTCACAAAGTTCACAAGGAAATGGCTTGTCTCCTGTGTGGACTCTCATATGTGAGTTTAACGTGTCCTTCCGACCAAATCTTTGTCCACAAAGTTCACAAGAAAACGGCTTGTCTCTTGTGTGGACTCTCATGTGTCTGTTTAAATCTGTCTTATGACAAAATCTTTGTCCACAAAGTTCACAAGGAAATGGTTTGTCCCCTGTGTGGGCTCTCATGTGTCTGTTTAAATTTGCCTTATGACTAAATTTTTGTCCACAAAGTTCACAAGGAAACGGCCTGTCTCCTGTGTGGACTCTAATGTGTAAGTTTAAGCTTGCCTTCTGACTAAATCTTCTTCCACAAAGTTCACAAGGAAACGGCTTGTCTCCTGTGTGGACTCTCATGTGTGAGTTTAACTTGTCCTTCCGAACAAATCTTTGTCCACAAAGTTCACAAGGAAACTGCTTATCTCCCGTGTGGACTCTCATGTGTGAGTTTAAATTGTCCTTCCGAACAAATCTTTGTCCACAAAGTTCACAAGGAAACTGCTTATCTCCCGTGTGGACTCTCATGTGTGAGTTTAAATTGTCCTTCCGACTAAATCTTTGTTCACAAAGTTCACAAGGAAATGGCTTGTCTCCTGTGTGGACTCTCATGTGTGAGTTTAAACCTGCCTTCTGACTAAATCTTTGTCCACAAAGTTCACAAGGAAACGGCTTGTCTCCTGTGTGGACTCTCATGTGTAAGTTTAAGCTTGCCTTCTGACTAAATCTTCTTCCACAAAGTTCACAAGGAAACGGCTTGTCTCCTGTGTGGACTCTCATGTGTCTGCTTAATTCTATCTTCTGATTAAATCTATACCCACAAAGATCACAAGGAAATGGCTTGTCTCCTGTGTGGACTCTCATGTGTGAGTTTAAATTGTCCTTCCGACCAAATCTTTGTCCACAAAGTTCACAAGGAAACGGCTTGTCTCCTATGTGGACTCTCATGTGTGAGTTTAAACTCTCCTTCCGACTAAATCTATGTCCACAAAGATCACAAGGAAATGGCTTCTCTCCGGTGTGGACTCTCATGTGTGAGTTTAAATTTGTCTTCCGACTAAATCTTTGTCCACAAAGTTCACAAGGAAACGGCTTGTCTCCTGTGTGGACTTTCATGTGTGAGTTTAAACTAGAATTATGACTAAATCTTCGTCCACAAAGTTCACAAGGAAACGGCTTGTCTCCTGTGTGGACTCTCATGTGTATGTTTAAATGTGATTTGAAAGTAAATATTTTACCACAGTCATCGCAGCTTATTGATTTTGGTCTTGCCTGGACTTTCCGACGTGACTCTACATTTTTCTTCTTTCCAACACGTTTCTTATTAAGCAGACAGCTTGAAGACTTCACTCCTGAATGACTTGTCATGTGTCTTTGAAGAGTCTGGTTACTGACAAACTGCTTACCACACTCAGAGCAGCTCAAAGATTTGTTGACAGTTTTTACCTCTGATTCAGGAGCCCTGCTCTCCTTCCAGTGTTTCATACTGTCTTCACGTTCTGATTCAGAGTCTGATAAGTTCTTTAGCAGAGAGTCAGGATTGGTCATTTCACAATCCTCTTCATCGTCCTCATTAACACCAGACCGTGAAGAGCTTGAACTGCCTTTGTGAGTCTTTAAATCTGGGTTTCTGCCTGGTACATTTTTTTTATCCTTCTCACTCTTTAAATAAACTTTAGTGACCAAAACCTTGATATTGGTCTCCTCCATATTGAGTTAGTCTCCCACTAGACTGGTCTCTATGATAAGAGGCTCTGCTGATCCACATCAGGCCTTCAGTCTTGAGGAGCAGGAACCACTGAAACACATGAGCATTAAGGACAATGTTACTTCAACAAACACAGACACACACACACACACACACACACACAAATTTTATCCTCACAATCACCATCTTCTGTCTACATATACATTCATACCAATGTATTACTACAAAAGAACAATTTTAAAGACAGAAAAGTTTTTTATTATTATTCTGAACAAAGGACCACATGTGATAAGTTATTTTTAATATCATGCTTCTAAATTTAACAAAGTTAAGTAACAGTTACCGTAAATCACCCTTCCAGTGTCAACCTTTAGGAGTTTTATCACTGATAATAAACTTGATCATTATGAAGGTTGCTGTTATGAAAGACAAATTATAAACTTTAATGTTGCTAAAAATACTTGAACATTAATAACCACATGATTGGTAATAACAGAGACAAACCGCCTTTTACTGAGAAGGAGGCATTTATATTTCATAATTATTTTTACGCCCAATGTCCTTCCTGACGTAACCACAGACTTCTATGTGGAGCAGAGAGCTGCTATCTACGGCTCCCGGAGGAGCAGATGGTGGGGGTTAAGGGCCTTGCTTAAGGGCTCAGAGTGGAGCAAATGACGGTGGAAGCAAGTGTGTTTCACCATTCCCACCCACATTTTGATGTCATGAGTACCAGGAGTTGAACTGGCAATCTTCCAATCACAGGCCTACCTTCTCTAACCTCTGAGCCACCACTCCCACAATACAGTAATGATTTAATATAGCGTAAGATTTAAATGAGCAGATATTAATGATGAACTACAAACACCTAAAAATGATTCCTTCAGAGATTTTTGGAGGGTTTTTTTTTTGGGGGGGGGGGGATCACAAGTTACACAGAGACACATCTTTGATATAGTTTTGTTCAAATATGCCTACTTTAGTATCCTGATGCATGCTCTATAATCCACGTAGAATAAAAAGTTAAGTCTGGACCTTTGGACGATTATACAATTCTTTATTTTTTTAACCTGCCCAGAGGACCAGACTTAACTTTTTTATGTGCCTATTATAGTGTTAATATTGTTTATTTCCAAAAAATAAAGCAACAGAAACAGCAAATTATACCAGGGTATACACAGAAAGTCTTGAGTTAAATTTAATACCTTTTAATACCTTTTTAATACCATCACAATATTTTTTTAATACCATCACTACACTGAGCTGCAACCGTAGCGGCAACCTCTTGTACTTCAGTTCAGAGCAACTAATTGTTAAGTGATAGATTACTGTAATTTTCTTCCTAAACTTTGGTAGTAAATGTTGTTTTATAAAAATTATTGGATACATGAAGTTGTTTCTTGCCTCAATAAAAGCAGTGACCTATTTGTTATTTAAATCTAACCCAAGACAAAAACTTATTTCATTGTTCTACAGACAACATATCTCTAATGGCAAATGAAAAACTGTAAACTTGAAAACAGAACAGTTTCGTATTTTTCGGCCTATAAGTTTCCCCTGAGAGTTTCCATTCATTCTGATTGAAAAAAAGAGCAGTACCACTTTCAGCCACTTGATGGTAGCAGAATAGTAGTAGTAGTATGGCAAGATGTTGGCTGTTCTATCATGTAATAAGTAAACTTTGCTATAATGACAAATTCAAAAAAGTTGAAGACAAAAACAACTGGGATTTATTTATTATACTATACTTTATACGTTATTGTTTTTTTTCTTGCAATTTTAAGAATTTACCACTTCCTGGATGACTGAGAATCTTCACCAACTTTTAAAGACGCAATCGACCTGCCATATACTCCCCACCTTCATTCTGCTCTCTGCTTGGAACCGTCAATCCAGCTGCAACACTGCGGTGAAATGCAGCTAATTTGACCATTGAAGTGCATTTACTAAGAAAATAATAGACTGAGACACACCTTTGCTATAATTTTGAGCAAAGAAACAATTACTATTTAGGTACTTCTTTTTGTTCAATTGGAGAGAAACGAGCCATGTTCCTCCTTCCTGTTCTCATCCTCTGCACGTTCACGGACCACCGAGGCAGCAAAACTAGTTTTTAAATAAAGCCGACTTGATCATTAAAGTACATTTATTAAGAAAATGTTCGACTGAGACACATCTTTGCTATAATTTTGAGCTAACAAATATTTATTGAGATGTTTTTCTTGTTAAATTTCAGAGAAATGAGCCGCGTTCCTCCTTCTTGTTTCTTTTTACAGACATGACAATAAGCCTCTCGGCTGTTACCAATTACTGGCTGAAGCAAGTCTTTGAATCTGGTGTCCTCTAACCAAAGGTCTGAAAACTGAAAGTTATGCACCATAACTCATGTTCCCTGAAGGAAGGGAACGAGGTGCAACATATTGCTATGGGAAATTGTGCCCCCGCGCGATTACCTGAAGGAATACATTCACGCCTTTATGGCCGGGGCGTCAGCGTCACGCCAGAGTCCCCGCCTTCTGGGTATTTAAGGCGCTGACGCCCATCCTACTTTCTCCAAAATGCACTTCACCGAGCTTTCAGCATTGAAAGGGCCAACCATGTTGCACCGCGTTCCCTTCCTTCAGGGAACATGAGTTATTGTGCATAACTTTCAGTTTCCTTATCAGTCAGTCACTCGGTGCAACATATTGCTATGGGAACGTAATTCATTCACACCCTTGAAATGCTCAGTAAAATGCATGCTTGTGAGAACATCTGCCTTAATACATCAGGCATTTCCCAGTCACTCCCTACAAGGTATGTAGAGGGCACAACCTGAGAATAAATGTCAAATGTAGAAACATCAACTTGATGTTACCACTAGACATATTGATGAAACACCAGCTAGAGGTAACACAAACGTGCTCCACCGCAATCGCCCACCATCTCCTTCCTTCCTAGATAATCTGGGAAACAGGAGGAAAAAGAGCAAAGAGACCCCTTAAGCCACTGGCAAACCAGATGGCAATGCCTAGGTAAAGAACCCAGTTCACACACAGGGTGACCTTTTTGGTCCCACAGGGGCAAAAATTTCATACACACAAGGGGCACGTACGAGTCCCTTATCTGCTCCTTGAGCAGACAACTTCTCAGGACTGTCAAAGGGACCCATCCTGATGTTGGGGACCTGTTGGGGGGGGGACCCTTCCTCAGAACATCTCCCAAGTAAACATGAACACTAAGGGTCTCCCTTATGTATGTTGTCGTTATTTTTATTTATTTATTGTTGAAAAAACAGTCAGGCCTTGAGCCCTCAGCCCGTTCCCTTCAGTGGCCAGGCTGGAAGCTGCCCACATGTCCCTGTGAGGAGGCAGCTGCCATGGTATCCCTGACAACATTGAGATCAGTTCTGGGAACCATGGTTTCTGTGACCACCTGGGGGCTATCAGTATCAGGGAGAGGGCTCCCTTACGCACACGTTCCAGTGTCAACTGAATCAAAGGGACAGGTGGAAAAGCGTAATACAGCACCCCTGCTGGCCAATCATGGGCCAAAGCATCCGTTCCCAACGGAACGTCTGTCTCCTTCAAAGAGAAGTAGAGGTCACATTGTGAGCTGGCCCTGCACGCGAACAAGTCCATCGAGGCTCTCCCAAATCGTGACCAGACCTGATCCACGACTCGTGGGTTCAGTCTCCATTCTGATGCCAAAAGAGGCCCTCTGGAGAGGGCATCTGCTCCGTAATTCAGTCCACCCGGAACATGAGTCGCCCTGAGCGACAATATTCTTGGAGCGGACCACGTGAGCATCCTCTGTGTCAGGCTGAGGAGGGCTTGGGATCTCGTCCCCCCTCCCTGTTGATGAAGGACACCGTGGTTCTGTTATCTGATTTCACCAGGACGTGCTGTCCCGCAATCAGACCTTTACCAAAAAAGTGTTTTACTGACAGGAATATGGCCAACAATTCCAGGAAGTTGATGTGTAATCTCGTTTCCTGGTCTGTCCAAAGGCCTCGGGCATTCTGATTCCTGCAGACTGCCCCCCATCCTGTCTTTGAGGCGTCCGTTGTGATGACCACATGGGATGACACCCTACCCAACGGGACCCCTTCCGTGAACACAGACAGGTCTCTCCAAGGTTCCAGGGCCCTCAGGCACTCTGAATCGATTCTAAACTTTCTTGCTCGCCCAAACGGGGCAGGTCGTGTTTGTTGGTTTAGCCATATTTGTAGGGCCCGCATTTTCAGCAATGCTTGTGGCACACAGGGTATGGCTGCCGCCAAGAGGCCTAAGAGGCGTTGGCACGTTTTCAGGGGGACCCGCTGATTCAGTTGAAATTTTGCCAGGCAACGATGAATCGAGGAAACACGTTCCTCTGAGAGCCATGCTCTGTACCGAATGGTGTCGACCTGAACTCCCAGAAATATGGTAATCCGTGATGGGGTCAGGTCACACTTTTGCAGGTTTATGACAAAACCGAGAGACTCCAGGTGAGAAATCACCCTGCAGGAGTGTGATTGGGCCTGCATTCTGCTTCCGGCCAGAATCAGAAGGTCATCCAGGTCATCATGATCCTGACTCCTTGATTTCTAAGAGGGGTCAGGGCTGCATCCAGACATTTAGTTAATGTAGGAGGAGCAGTCTTCAAACCGAAGGGTATACGTCCACATGGAAATAGGCGTCTTTCAAATCCACTGTACATGCGTAGTCTCCAGGTCTCACAGACTGGAGGACCTGCCGCAGTGTGAGCATCTTGAACTTAAAAGTTCTTATTCTCTTGTTCAGGGTCCTGAGATCCAGGATCGGTCTCAAGGATTGATCCCTTTTGGGCACCAGGAAGTATTTGCTGTAATGACCGGAGCGTAGCTTGTGTTTTGGGACAATACTTATTACTCCTTTCTGTAGCATTGTTGACACTTCCTCTCTCAGCACGTGTGCGCGTGCTGGGTTAATATTCGATTGCAGCGCCCCCGTGAAGGGAGGTGGTCATTTGATGAACTGCAGCCTGAGCCCACGTACCATTGCCATGACCCATTCGTTTGGCAGACACACCCTCCAGGCCTGCGCGTGCGTCATGAGCCTAGAAGGCATGTCTAACTGCTGCTTGTCGTGCTTGAGTGCGGGAGGAGTGGCCTTCGACCCCTCTCGTGTGCTCTGGAGCAGGCTGGTCTGCCCAACAGAAGACATCGCGAGATCTGACTGTCTCAGGCAGAACTAGTGTGTCCTACTGCGGTTCATAGTCTGACCTAGTGGTCTGTGTTTCACAAAAGTAGGGCTCGAGTCAAGAACCAGGGCAGTCTGTGCTTTGGTACTTTTATTTTTGTATATGCATGAAACAGTGCTTGTTTTTATTACACATACAGTAGACAAGTTATTTTTAGTGCACACACACATGTCACCAGCTCCTTGTAGCGTTTTACAAGTGAAGTCTGGGCTCAAAAGGTCAGGTTCCCTTACCACGTGGGCGGGCATACCAGTAAAGTCATGAGTTCGTCCTGTTTCATCAGGCCCGAATCTGCTTCCCACCTGGGGTCATCGAAGAGGCCCTCGGCCGGGCCGCCTGGCGCTGAAAAGGGCTCTCCGTCGCCAGCAGGTCTCTTCTGCGGAGGGCGACGTATGGCTTCCCTGGGGGGGGCAAAGCTTTTTCTTGGCAGCCCCTCACGGAGGGCTTCCGCCTGTTTGCGCCTTTGTTCCAGCCTGGCCTGGATGCGTTCCAGAGCTCCCCCAAAGAGTCCCGTCGGCTCGATCGGGTGCTGGAGGAAGAGAGACCTCTGGCCTTCTGGGAGGTCCGTTAAGGTCAACCAAAGATGGCGCTGGGCGACAACCATTTCCGCCATTGCTTTGCCCTGTGTGATGGCTATTGTCCCCATCATGCGGAGCACGAAGTCTCCTCCAGGGCCTCCGTTACGGCCTGTTTGTTTGTTGTTACCTAGAATTCCTGCAGCTTTTCTGCTAGGTACACCTGCATCATGGTCGAAACGTTCATCGCACGAGCCGCAAAACCCTGAGCCCGGTAGCACTTGTCGAGCTGTTTCTCCGACGCGCGGCAGGCCTTGCTGGGCAGTGGTGGCTTCGCACCCGTTGCTGCGGGGGCCAGATGAGCTGCCAGGGTCTCATCTATCTGGGGTGCGCTGGCGAGACCTGCTGCCTCCATTCCGATGACATCCAGGAACCGGGAGAGTGGCAACGTCATGGGAGCTCCGGGTTCCGCCCAGGAGCGCGTGAGCTCCATCAGGAAGTCCGAGAAAATGGGCATTTTCTGCGACGTCGTCAGCTGCTGCTTCGCGTAAAAGTAATTTCCCGGCAGCCTCGTAACCTATTGGTGAGGCGTGGGGTCCGGCCACGCGAGCTGCAGTGCGTCTGCGCCCTGTGGCACAGGTCGAACAGAGCAGGGACCGACACGTCCAGTTCCGGTAGAACTTGCGCCAGGTTCTGGGAGGAATCCACACTTTCCCCTACGCAACAGTACTCGGCGTCTTGGTCAGACACTTCGGGCGTCAAATCCTCGACGGGAACGACCTGACCGTTGCATTCCAAATCCGTGTTCTCGAGCTGCGGTTCAGGAAAAAGCAGTTCTGTGGGGCCTGCGGCCTTCAGCACCGCGGCCCTCTCCATGGCCTTAGCCAATGCGTCCGTGCGGCATTTCCTCACGACCGCCGGCATCCGGCAGTGGTGGGAGCAGGAGTCGGGGAATTCCAGCGCTGTTTTCGCATGCAGAATCCCTAGGCAGACGGGACAGGCCTCGTGGGTGTCCGTCGCCGACAGGGAGTAGCCACAGCCGCTGGGGCAGGGACGTGAGCGAGGGCTCGCCGTCCTGCAGGCTTTCTTCAGAATCTTTGTCCTCCGTTTTCCCTTCTCGGGAGCCATGTCCGAGAAGCGTCGAGACTGATCCTAGCTTTCTTTCGTTCGAAGATGTCCTCTCCGTCATGTCGCTTTCGCTGGCTAGCCTGCTAATAGTTAGCAGGGAGCGTTGTGACGCAGTTAGCGCCGTCGAGCGAAGCAGCTGCGGAGAGAGAACAAAGCTTCGAGGTAAGTAGAAAACGATGGACTAGCTTTCGCCAAGCCCAGCAATACATAGGAAATTTCTCTGTACGCTCTGTGTAGTGAGCAAGCTCACCTCTGGTCGAGCGATGTGACAACATAGAAGTCCCACGAAGTTCAGGTTTAAGCGAGGTGAAAGGCAATAAGAGAAAGTAGGATGGCCGTCAGCGCCTTAAATACCCAGAGGGCGGGGACTCTGGCGTGATGCTGACGCCCCGGCCGTAAAGGCGTGAATGTATTCCTTCAGGTAATCACGTGGGGGTGCAATTTCCCATAGCAATATGTTGCACCGAGTGACTGACTGATAAGGGAACTTACATTTCCCCATGATGGTTCTGGAAGCTCTGTCGGCCCTCGGCCAGTTGTAGGTGCGAACGGACACTGACCGACAATATGATGTCATTGATTTAACTTAGGTCTTACTCGAACATAAAATTAGAAAAGATACATAAATTCATAGGATTTTTTTTAGCCGATAGAACAGGAAAAATCTAGTTGTGTGGGTTTAAAAAAAATTATACCTCGTCAGATGACATTTATTACTTATTAATACTTTTTAATGGCTGTAATTTGTGTTAATTTTATTTACTACCTTTTACAACCCCGTGGATACCTTGTATGTGCACGCTCCCGCGGGTCACGTCATAAAAGTCATCAGATTTGTCTGCAGAGTTCACTTCTTTGATGAGATTTCTCTTCGGAGACTAGGTGTCTCTCTCAGAAAAGAGTTGATTAGCACAAAGAATTAATTATCATAGTCAGAATGGAACCAGGGGTGGTCAGGATGTAGACTCGACTTGGGAGATTAACATGTTTGTAAAATGATACACGCATCATGGGTCGCAAATCTCTGCAGGTTGGATCGGAAAAATCCGACACGTAAATTATGCTGGTATCAAAGGCCGAGGCCGATACCGGATCGGCCCCATCCTGAACTAAAATAATAATAATAATTAATTCAATTTATAACGCACTTTTCATTACTGAAAATCTCAAAGTGCTACACATATATTGAATGCTACACACATTCATAAACCGGTGGCGGCAGACTACCATGCAAGGTGCTTTCCAGTCCTACCGGGAGCAACTCAGGGTTAAGTGTCTTGCCCAAGGACACAACGACACATGGTGCGGGTCCCGGGAGTCGAACCGCCAACTTTCTGATCGGGAGACGACTGCCCTTACCACTACGCCAATTATGCCCCTTTTCCACTATTACGGTGTGGATCAGGTCAACTCGGGTCAGCTGAGATCAGCTTGTGTGTGGTTGTGTTTCAGTTTAGACTTCTGGACCAGTTCTGTAGGCAGGGTCCAGAATCTAACTCGTATTACCACCTGGTGGCTGTAGTGCTCCCTTAAGTTATTTACTAACCACCGCTATCCATCCATCCATCCATTGTCTTCTGCTTATCCGGGGTCGGGTCGCGGAGGTAGCAGCCTAAGTAAGGAGGCCCAGACTTCCCTCTCCCTAGCTACTTGGGGCAGCTCCTCCGGGGGAATCCCAAGGCGTTCCCAGGCAAGCCGAGAAACATAGTCCCTCCAGCGTGTCCTGGGTCTTCCTCTGGGCCTCCTCCCAGTGGGACATGCTCGGAAAACCTCACCAGGGAGGCATCCAGGAGGTATCCTAACCAGGTGCCCGAGCCACCTCAACTGGCTCCTCTCGATGTGGAGAAGCAACAGCTCTACTCCGAGTCCCTCCTGGATGACTGAGCTTCTCACCCTATCTCTAAGGGAGAGTCCAGACACCCTGCGGAGAAAACTCATTTCAGCTGCTTGTATCCGAGATCGCGTTCTTTCGGTCACAACCCAAAGCTCATGACCATAGATGAGGGTGGGAACATAGATCGATCGGTAAATTGAGAGCTTTGCCTTTTGACTCAGCTCTCTCTTCACCACGACAGACCGGTACAGCACCCGCTTCACTGCGGATGCTGCACCTATCCGCCTATCGATCTCACGCTCCAGTTTTCCCTCATTCGTGAACAAGACCCCGAGATACTTAAACTCCTCCACTTGGGGCAGGACCTCCTCCCCGACCCGGAGAGGGCACGCTACCCTTTTCCGGCTCAAGACCATGGCCTCGGATTTGGAGGAACTGATCCTCATCCCGGCCGCATCACACTCGGCTGCAAACCGCTCCAGTGAAAGCTGTAGATCACGACCTGATGAAGCCAATAGGACCACATCATCTGCAAAAAACAGAGAAGCAATCCTAAGGCCACCAAAACGGATCCCCTCAACACCTTGGCTGCGCCTAGAAATTCTGTCCATAAAAGTTATGAACAGAATCGTGACAAAGGGCAACCTTGGCGGAGTCCAACTCTCACTGGAAATGAGCCTGACTTACTGCCGGCAATGCGGACCAAGCTCTGACACCGGTCGTACAGGGACCTAACAGCCCATATCAAAGGGCCTGGTACCCCATACTCCCGGAGTACCCCCCACAGAACCCCCCGAGGGACGCGGTCGAATGCCTTCTCCAAGTCCACAAAGCACATGTAAACTGGTTGGGCAAACTCCCACGCACCCTCCAGGACCCTGTTGAGGGTGTAGAGCTGGTCCAGTGTTCCACGACCAGACGAAAACCACACTGCTCCTCCTGAATCCGAGGTTCGACTATCCGACGGACCCTCCTCTCCAGAACCCCTGAATAGACCTTACCAGGGAGGCTTAAGAGTGTGATCCCCCTATAGTTGGAACACACCCTACGGTCCACCTTTTTGAATAAGGGAACCACCACCCCATTCTGCCAATCCAAGGGAACTGCCCCCGATGTCCACGTGATATTGCAGAGTCGCATAAGCCAACACAACCCCACAACATCCAGAGCCCTCATCCACCCCTGGAGCCTTGCCACTGCCAAGCTTTTTAACCACCTTGGTGACCTTAGCACCAGAGATTGGAGAGCCCGACCCAAAGTCCCCAGGCTCCGCTTCCTCCGTGGAAGACGTGCCAGTAGGATTGAGGAGGTCTTTGAAGTATTCCACCCACCGACTCACAACATCCCGAGTTGAGGTCAACAGCATGCCCCCCCTACTATAAATAGTGTTGGTGGCGTACTGCTTTCCCCCCTGAGACGCCGGATGGTGGGCCAGAATTGCCTCGAAGCCGTATGGAAGTCATTCTCCGTGGTCTCTCCGAACTCCTCCCACACCCGAGTTTTTGCCTCAGCAACCACCCGAGCCGCATGCTGTTTGGACTGCCGGTACCTATCAGCTGCTTCCGGGGTCCCACAGGCCCAAAAGGCCCAATAGGACTCCTTCTTCA
>JBBPBX010003616.1:0-16670 GCA_038048925.1 Garcialebias charrua
CTGGGGTTGAGATAGTACTAAAAGATCCTTCCATATCCGATTTACAGCGCTCTAGATTGATCCGTGACAGTTTGCTACCTCCTGCTGCAGATATTATTAAACATCTAAGCTCTGATACATTGCCAGAGGTATATATGCAACAATTAGATTCAGCTTATGGAACTGTACAGGATGGAGATGAACTGCATGCAAAATTTATGGACACTTATCAAGATGCTGGTGAAAAACCATCTACTTATTTGCAACGTTTGCAAGTGTCCTTACAGCATGCAGTGAGGAGGGGAGGAGTAGCAGTGAAAGATGTGGATAAATGCTTGCTAACCCAGTTTTGTCGAGGATGCTGGGATAATAATCTCATAACTGAACTTCAGCTTAAACAGAAGAAGAGTAAGCCACCTTCATTTGCTGAGTTTCTGTTGTTGTTACGTACAGAGGAGGATAGAGAAGCAGCAAAGACTGTGAGGATGAAGCAGCATCTGGGTGCGACAAGACAGAAAGCATCAAGTAATGCACATTTGGTACAGTCAGAGGAAGAAACTAATCTGAGTACTGCTCTGACTACATTCACTAAGCAGCTCTCCGAACAACTGACATCTATACAAAAGCAGCTTTCAAGTTTAACTGCTACCCAAAATAGATCACCCCATTTTGCTCAGAAGACGTATGAAACACAAAGAACTAGTGCACCTGTTAAATCCATTTCTGCGAAACCGGGATTTTGTTTTCATTGTGGGGAAGATGGTCATATTAAGACACAATGTGAAAATGACCCTAATCCCAAAGCAGTGAGTGCAAAACGGAAACAATTTAACAGTAGATCACAGAAGTGGCAAAAGCAAAACCCTTCCGGACATTTAAACTAGTTTCAGTTCCGGTTGAGGGACAAACAGGAACTGTGTTGGATCATTCTTGTCCCACACGCAAGAAGAAACCAGTCCAGTGTGCAGAGTTACAGCCAAAGTCAAGGAATAAATTACCAAAGGGGTTGGTTGGTTCACGGTGTACAGCCAAAGTTAATGTTGCAGGACAAACTTGTTCATGTCTCCTTGATACAGGATCTCAAGTAACTACAATCCCTGTATCGTTTTACAATGAACATCTTTCTGACCAGCCAGTTCACTCACTTAATGAACTTCTCCATGTTGAAGGTGCTGCAGGACAGAGTATCCCATACCTAGGATATGTTGAGACAATCTTCACCTTTCCACCAGAATTTCTGGGAAGTGAATTTACAGTTCAGACACTTGCACTTGTCGTTCCAGATGTTAGATCCGGATTTCCAACTTCTGTTTTAATTGGTATGAACACACTTGAAGTCCTCTATGATCAGTTTCGTAGTAGTGATTACCCCACCTTTCAGCCTAGTACTTATGGTTACAGAGCTGTGCTACAGACCCTTCAGTTAACACATCAGCAAAGTCCTAATGTTAACATTGGACTTGTCAATCTCTGTAGTAAAACTCCTGTGCCCATTCCTGCAGGTAGTACAGTTGTGGTTGAGGGTTCAGCAAAGATTGCCGATCCAGCTAGTCAGTACGCTATCATTCAACACCCGGATTCAGGCCTGCCGGGTGGTTTGTGTGTAAGTGGCTGTTTGGTTGCCTTACCTGCTCATTCCCCTCGAAAGATTCCAGTTGTTATAACCAATGAGTCTGAGCAGGATATATTTATTCCACCTTTGTCAGTCATTGCAGAACTTGATGCCTATGAATGCATACTATCGGACCACCATGTGACCAGTCCTCATCAATCTCAGGAAAGACCAGCTGCTCCCCTGAAATTCAATTTTGGAGAGTCACCTTTACCTCCTGAGTGGAAGGAACGGATTAATGCAAAACTGAATGTCATACCAGAAGTATTTTCACACCATGATTTGGATTTTGGTTATACAAACCGTGTAAAACATCACATCAATCTCCATGATAACACACCCTTTAAACATCGAGCGAGACCAATACACCCACAAGATATAGAAGCTGTCCGGAAGCATCTGCAGGAACTTCTACATGCTGGGGTTATTAGGGAATCAGAGTCCCCATTTTCATCTCCAATTGTGGTTGTCAAGAAGAAGAATGGAGATATAAGGCTCTGCATTGATTATCGAAAACTTAATCTACAAACAATAAAAGACGCTTACGCATTGCCCAATCTGGAAGAAAGCTTTTCTGCACTTACTGGATCCAAGTGGTTTTCCGTGCTTGACCTTAAGTCAGGATACTATCAAATAGAAATGCACGAAGAAGATAAGGCTAAAACTGCATTTGTCACCCCGCTTGGGTTCTGGGAATTTAACAGGATGCCCCAAGGAGTAACTAATGCACCATCAACATTCCAGCGTTTAATGGAAAAGTGTATGGGGAGTCTCCATCTTAAAGAAGTTCTTGTTTTCATAGATGATTTGATCATCTTTTCAGACACCCTGGAGGAACATGAAACCCGTCTCTTGCGAGTCCTTAACAGATTAAAAGAGTATGGATTGAAGCTCTCTCCAGACAAGTGTAAATTCTTTCAAACTTCTGTTCGTTATTTGGGTCACATAGTGTCTAAAAAGGGCGTTGAGACGGATCCGGAAAAAGTCGCCACACTGAAGTCCTGGCCAATTCCAACTAATCTGAAGACCTTGCGATCATTCCTGGGTTTCGCAGGTTACTACCGGCGGTTCATCAAAGGTTATGCAACCATTGCAAAGCCTCTCAATGACCTAACACGAGGATATGCTACACCACACCGACCCAAGTCTAGAAGTTCAGATAACCGATTGCTGGATCCAAAACAAACCTTTGGCAGCAGATGGACACCAGAGTGCCAGCTGGCATTTTCTACCCTCATTGACAAGCTCACCACTGCTCCTGTCCTAGGTTTTGCTGACCCAGCTCTACCTTACATATTACACACAGATGCCAGCACCACTGGGCTTGGAGCTGCACTTTACCAAGAGCAAGAGGGGAAATTGAGGGCTATCGCATTTGCCAGTCGTGGATTGACCCAGAGTGAAAGCCGCTACCCAGCGCACAAATTAGAGTTCTTGGCACTTAAATGGAGTGTGACGGAAAAATTTCAGGATTTCCTTTATGGAGCCAACTTTACTGTAATCACAGACAGTAATCCTCTCACTTACATCTTGACTTCTGCCAAACTGGATGCCACCAGCCATCGTTGGCTGGCAGCCTTGTCAACGTTCTCATTCAAGCTGCAGTACCGAGCCGGGAGGCACAACTTGGATGCAGATGCTCTATCACGTCTTCCTCATGAAACTTCATCAGATGACTCAATATCAAAAGATCATGAACTCCTCAACCAATTCACTCAACAACATCTGTCAGGTACCAATGACTCTGAAATTGAAGTTGATGTTGTTAAAGATCTGAAACTATCAACATTCATCTCTCCTGGATCCTTTATGTCAACCGTAGTAGAAAATGTCATCAAGAAACTTGACCATTGCAGATGTTTCTAACCACTACTTATCCAATATACATGTCATTGTTGGTTTTTTTTGTCTGCTTGTTTTGTATATAATGTATATAGAAATCTGTCATATCCTGTTGGTTTTGAACTGTCAACATCTGTTTACTGTGATTGTAGTTTTCTTTATTTTCTTTTTGATAAGTGCAAATGCCTATTGCCAATGTGACGTGTGCTGCTGACCACTTGACCAGGTCACCCTTGTAAAAGAGATCTCGATCTCAATGGGCTCTACCTGGTTAAATAAAGGTGATTGATTGATTGATTGATTGATTAATGCTATTTGCCAAAGTTGCCTTTCCAGAACTCAAGCTGACACATCTCTTGTTGAGTCCCTCTCCATTATGGTGGTTGCAGCACCTGACAACTTGACCAATGACCTGCAGGGACTACCCATCATACCTATGTTGTCTCATCTTGAATTGCAAGATAAGCAAAGAGCTGATCCAAGTATTCGGGAGGTCATTTATCAGCTTGAGTCAGGGAAGAAAGTACCACCGACTGCCAGAGACGAGCTGCCTGAGCTTCCACTTCTTCTGAGGGAACTTCCCAAGTTGGAAATTGTAGATGGTGTCCTTTATCGGAAGCGTCGTGACAATGACATACTTTTCTACCAACTTGTCCTACCAGAAGAGCTACGGGCCACAGTTCTCCAGAGCCTGCATAATGATATGGGTCATATGGGAATTGAGCGGACACTCGATCTGGCTCGGACCCGGTTTTACTGGCCCAGAATGGCTGTGGATGTGGAACATAAAGTCAAGACATGTAGTCGTTGTGTACATCGCAAGGCATTGCCTGAAAAAGCTGCTTCCTTAGTCAGCATCCAAACATCCCGTCCTTTAGAACTGCTCTGCATGGATTTTCTCAGTCTAGAGCCTGACACTAGTAATACCAAGGATATTCTGGTTTTGACTGACCATTTTACTAAGTTTGCCGTTGCCATTCCAACACCCAATCAGAAGGCGCGAACAGTGGCAAAGTGTCTTTTGGATCAATTCATGGTCTATTATGGAATACCTGAACGACTACATACTGACCAGGGACGTGATTTTGAGTCTAAACTGATCCATGAACTTTGTACTTTGCTCGGAATCAGAAAGTGTCGAACAACTCCTTATCATCCACGGGGAAATCCAGTTGAGCGATTTAACCGGACATTATTGAATATGCTTGGGACTTTGGAGACAAAACAAAAGTCAAAATGGAAGGAGTATGTAAAACCATTGGTGCATGCCTATAATTGCACAAGAAATGAAGTTACTGGATTTACGCCTTACGAACTGATGTTTGGGAGAACTCCACGCTTGCCTGTGGATTTGGCCTTTGGGTTACCAATAAATGAAGGAAAGCAACAATCATACTCCCAGTTCATTCAGAATCTGAAAGCAAGTCTGGAAGAAAGTTATCAAATTGCTTCAAGAAATGCTGCCAAAAATGCAGGAAGGAACAAAGTCCGTTTTGACCAGCATGTCACCCCGTCAAAACTGGAAGTTGGAGACAGAGTACTGGTGCGAAACGTCCGTATCCGGGGTAAGCACAAACTTTGTGACAGATGGGAAAAAGATATCTATGTGGTAGTAACAAAAGCTGGTGACCTTCCAGTCTATACAGTGAAGCCAGAAAGCAAAGCTGGGCCTACACGTACCCTGCATAGAGATCTTTTGCTTCCATGTGGATTTCTTCCTGTAGCAGAGCCATCCACTGAGACCATTTCTGTATCTGAACCTCGTGTCACTCGTCTGCAACATCAAAGACAACTTGACGCACCTGAAGAGTCCGCAGAAGAGGAATCATTGGAAGAATATCCTGTTCATCTTGTACAGAAACCAGTAAAATTCTCTGTGGAGAGAGTGAGAATTCCAATGACGGTATCCTCCAATGATGCAGACGCACCTACCCAATTACCAGTTCCTATAGAAATGTCACCTCCATCAGTATCAGAGTATAATGCTGAAGAAGAACTGATGGCTACACCTGTGGAAATGGAAACCGTACCAGAAAACTTACCTGATCCTGTAGGTCTGCCATTCACAGATGTTCCTCTGGATGATGACGTTCTTATGGAAGATGAAAATTCTGAGATGAATAACACCAATTTAACTGAACCACCTAACTTTGATTGCATAAATGACTTGCCTGATACTGAGTCTAGTATAAGATGCTCAACACGTCATAGAGCACCTCCCAAGCGTTTGCAGTATACTACTTTAGGGAACCCTTTGATCTCTGTAGTTCAGACCATGTTGCATAGTTTGTCCAATGCTCTGGGTACATCGACTGCACCAGATTCGAATCCCTCGGTTGTCCAAATCATTTAGGTTTAACATGCATTGGGACATGCATGGGTTAAAGGGGGGAGGGTGTAGCCCGGGGTAAAAACTACATGTACAGTACATATATATTTCTTTCCCCTAAACCTATTTGTTTTTTTAAAGTCCCACTTTCTGCTGTCTGTGAGTGCCACTTGAGTCATGTGCTCACAGAGTAGTTCCACATCTCACAGGTCATGTGATTGTGTTAACCAATGGCAGCCATGGAGGAAAGGTAGAAATTGCACTGACTTCCTCTCAATCAGATGGCTGAGGGAAGCAGGTGGATGGATACTACCAGGTGGTTTTTACAAACAATTTGTTATTTTGGTCTCTAGTGTTTTTACTGTATTATTTGACTAAATGTATTGATGTAAAATCTTTAGATCGGACGACAAACACACAGAGGAAAGTTTCATCAGTCTAAGTCTGAAATTATCTTGGAATTGGTGAGTCTGAATTGTTTGTTTTAGCATTAGCTGCTAGTGCTTAGCTTTTTGCAGGCCCAACACTGTCTGTATTGCATTGTATGCCTATTATGGATTGTTGCTTTGTTCTATGTACAAACACTGAACAGTAGTGTTCCATTGTAAATATTAATAATGTATTTATTTGGGATTTATTAGTTTATTTTGGATTTATATTGTGTACACATGGTCAAGCTTTTATTAACTTTAGCAATCCAAGGCAATCCAAGGAGTTTTATTAACATTGCATCAATTTTCACCGATTACAACGTAAGTATGTAGTTGCAGGCATCCAGAAGAGAAATGAGTGCAAAAGCTGCAGCAAAACAAAGCACATTACATGTTTTATCAACACACGATATGTTTTATCAACACACGACATGTTTATTCAACACATTGATATGCTCTTAGCGCGGCCAGGCCCAATCTGTCTCCAGATGAAGGTCAAAAGCAGGAAAAACAGGCAGAAACACTGGGATTCACAGCATTGATATTAAAAAAAGATGAATCACATTTTGTCTTCAAGACACCGCGTGATTCAGTAAAAACCATATCAGAGCACATTTAGGTACAATAACAAAGGAAATACGGCAGGCAAGGAGATTGGGTCTATGATTAATTTCAGACAAACACAAAGTTCAGCAGGTGTGCAGCTGGGTGTTATCTGAAGCTTCACAGAAATCTCTGGGGAGGGGGAGGGGGGGGGCTCTTCAGCTCCTCACTCTGGGAGAATGGATTCCCACAGCCCGCTTTTCAAGGACATGTGCAGAAGCCAGATAATGTTCTTGTTTGTTATCCAAATAGACCACAGTGTTCTTTTCCACTGCCGCCTCCAAGTCTGTGGGTGCTGTTTCATGGCCGAAAGAAATCCAAATATGTGGTTCTGCTCTGCCCCGCTTTCATGAGCTTCCACCTGTCCCTTGATCGATCCTGGGTGGCTGCAAACAAGTCCCAAAACGGACAGCAGGTGCACGGTGGTCCACCACTGCACCAATCGTGCGATTGAGCTCATACAGCAGCTGGGATGAGGAGCCCACGGCCCGGTTCAGAGAATTTTGCTGATCAGGCAGTCCCGACAGCGCTCTGATAGCCGCCGAAGCCTCCCTCAGCTTCCGATAACAAACAACTCCGGTTACGCCAAAAAACAGAGCAGTTGCTACCAATAATGGGTTTTGTTATTAGCTTGATGTATAGAACCTTACAAGTCGTGTTTGTCTAATACAGGCCAGGTGGACTTGAATGAACTTGGATTTCCTCAAACCTCATCAATCAGCTTGGAGGTTTGTGGATGGCGAGCTAACCAACTGCACAGCTGGGAGCACAGAATCCCAGCCTACAACTGAACTCTACCCATGGTCTGGTAGGAGGCTAATACAGCCTAAGGCCCATCTCCTTAACTATCTTTGCCCTCACAAAAACAGCTTCCAACACTGGATTCTTCAAACTACATCTCTTCATGCTTGAACTTATATAAACTCAAAACTCCATGAACACTCTAAACTTTAAAAACTCATACTTAGGGAAAATTAGTTGTGTCAAAGACCTGGATTGTTGGCACAGCTGATGATGGACTTTTCCTTATTTTTCTCTGACAAAGAGCTTGTATTGATTTTGATTTCTTTCTTTTGCAACAGTATTAAGTGCACCTAAGAACAATAACTGCTGCAGCAATTTGTACATACTTTGTGGTGTTTGGTTTATTTTTGTTTATTTATTTTACATGTTTGTTATTGCTTCTTGTTTATTATAATACATGGTACCATCAAAAAACTACTTCAGTCTCTGTCATTAATTACTGTTCTCCAGCTCCAGTAGATTAATCTAGTCTTCTGTATTTTAGCCTGCTTACCAGTGTATAAAGCTCATTGGGTGTTACATATGTATTTCTGTTTATAATAGGGTTTTCTAGTTCTAGGTAGGAACAGACCTTCCAGCTATGAGGCAGAATAATCCTTTAAGGTCTGTTGAATCAATGATAGTCCACCCATTGATTCTAGAGAGGGGAGATGTGGTGTTAATGTAAGGTCTGGGAGAAAACTACAGATGGCCACTTGTGATGATGTCATAAAAGGAGCACCAGGCTCAGGGTGCCAGGTGACGCTGATTGTAAGGCTGATGGCTAAGCTGGAAGCAGGGCGATCTGAAATAAAGAAATCACGTTGACACGTTTTGCCGGAGGACTCTTTCAATAACACGACAACTACAACCATTTAAGTGTTTTTGCTGCCACAACAGTATTTTTGTTTATTGTTATTAAAGTATTTATTTTTATAACTTCTTGCCCCCTGCGTTTCCGTCTACACCACTGGGTTTAAACACTTTCTCTGAGTGAATCCTGACATTATGCGCCGACCATCCAAAAAGCCCAGCGGACGAACGATTTTTCTACCTGTTCAATCGAGTTCACGCAGAGGGACAAGACCGTTTTCCGTTGTGGTGGATTTCAGCTCCACGAGGACCGCCTGACGTCCTTCTCCAGTTCGGCTCTTCCTCCAGGTCCACTCGTCGTTTCCGGATGGATCTCGGGTGAGGATGACGACGAACTGTGTTTTCCTATTGTTCCCCAGTCTCCTCGCCACTGTAAAAGCAGTACTGTAAACAGAAGACTCGGAAGCGTTCGCCTACACTTCCGTCTTGGTCAGCCGATCAGACTCTGTTAGGCGAATCCGAGTATTTTGGGTACGACCCCAGCGCTCCAGTGGGAGCGAGTTCCATGGCCTTACCTCTTAGGTTTCCGGTGAGGGTGGAAACAAACACCCCACTGTCGCTCGCAGCTGTTCCGGCTCAGTCCGGTGAACCCGGTCACAGCGTCCCCACGGGGGCGGGTCTTCTCACCGCTCACTCATCTCCCTGTTCATCTAGTGACCAGATGGAGGGGGTTCAACCCACAGGTCAGTCAACAGAACAATGTCACATTACACCAGCAAAGGTCATCCCAGGAAGTTTTTCTGGGATGATAAACATTTCTGACATCCATCACATAAACTCTACTCTACAAAGACTGTTGTCCTCAGCTGAAGGTAACCCGGCCAGTTCAAATTTATTACTCTCACTAGCTGAAAAACTGTTGATGTCTACACCTGGGGCCTCATGTATCAACAGTGCGTACGCACAAAAACCTTGCGTACGCCATTTTCCACGCAAAACTCCGTATGTATCAAAACAGAACTGAACGTGGAAATGTGCGCAGCCCCACGCCAACTCCAGGGCTGGCGTACGCACGTTTCTGTGGTTTTGGTTCCATTGGCGACACTTAGAGGTGATTCTGAGAAACTGTTCATGATGTGAAAATCATTATTGTTCACACCAAACACACATGATTAACAATTATTACATCCACATGGACGCAATTAGATGAGTGGATACAAAAGCATGCGCAAAATAGTGGCAACAAAATTATTATTTTTACATCCTTATAATCTCTTATGCACATGGAACCTGTGCGCCCCCACATGTCGCCCTGTCTTTGAAGTTCCATTACTAGTCAGTGCTTCAAGTGATCAACTTTCTGTTAATGGCTGGTTAAAATGCAGTTTCAGAGCAGTCTACCAAGCCCTTGTTTGTTTCTGTATGTATAGCGGTTCTGCAAATAAACACGTGCGTAAAGTGTGGAATGCGTCCGCCTTTCACCAGCGCACTGCTGCGTTCATTAACACAAAGTAACCCAAAAGCGCCGCATTACGAACTGATAAGCATCTGACTCTGCCCATTTGTAATTTATTATTTTTATTTCACAGGGGACCGTGGTTACCCACTAAAAACATGGCTCATGACTCCTCTCGCCAACCCCCACACTGAGCAAGAGCGGGGGTTTAATGACGTCCATTCCCGCAGCCGGTCAGTCATCGAGAGGACAATTGGCCACTTTTTTTTTTTAGTTCTGCCGGTGTTCACTGCTCTGACCCCACAGCATTTACAGCTTCACACAGGCTGTCCCACTCACGCCTTTTGCGCTTAGCTGTAACGCCAGAGGACAGCGTGCCAAACAAAACTTTTCTCCGTGCCTCTACCTCAATCAGAAGTGTCTCCAGTTCACAGTCCGTGAAGTTCCTCTTTTTTCCACGTTTTGACATGATTTGCAATAGAGCAAAGACGACATTCCTCTGGTGCAGGGCATATTTAAATGAATTTACATATTTATATGGAGGCGTGTCAAAGGCGGAGTCGGCCACTCTCTCATGTGCGCTCAATTCCACGTTGATTGTGATGTACAAAAGCAATGTGCGTGGATTCTGGCGAACGCACAGTTTTATACATCTGGATTTTTTTGTGCGTACGCCGTTTTCTGGATTTGACCGTACGTCACGTTTCAGTAAGAAGTCCACGCAAGTCTTTGTACATGAGGCTCTTGGTCTCTTATCCATCCCTGAATATTACCAGCTCCTGAATAAGAATAAATCTATTAATGAATCAACGCTAAGATCAGTCACTGGCCCGCTTGAACTGTTCCTCCCTGTAAGGGTCTCTTCCTCAGCTCCCTCACCACCTGCCGGCTCTCCAGTGCTTACTGTATCCTTCTCAGAGGGGGTCCTAGAAGACGCCCCTCACTTCTCCTGCGCTTTGGAGGGCCCTGAACCAAAAGAGGTGTTCCGGTCTGGTCCTGGACCGCGCCGGCACCATCGTGGCAGGGATCGATGGCAGAGAGGACCTACAGACTCTTCAGCGCCTGTTCCTGCACCTGGTTTCCCCTCACATGATTCATTGGCTGTTGACGTTTCGCTCGACTCTTCGGCTCCTGGTTTTTGTTCTTCGATCCCTGGTTCCAGCTCTTCAGTTGCAAGCTGAAGAGCTTGCAACTGAAGAGCTGGAACCTGGTTCTCCTAGTTCCTCGAGTCCTGGTTTCTCGGCTCCTGGTCCTTCATCTCCTGGTCCTTCGGCTCCTGCTCCTTCGGCACCTGGTCCTTCGGCTCCTGGTCCTTTGGCTCTAGAGGATGCTGCCCTGCCTCCGGCTCCAGGTCCTTTTGTTCCTGGTCCTTCGGCTCTAGAGGACGCTGCCCTACCTCCGGCTCCAGAGGGCGCTACCCTGCCTCCGGCACCAGAAGGTGCTTGCCTCCACCTCTACAGAGGGTCCTAGCGCCACAGACGTCTCCACCTCTACAGAGGGTCCCAGCACAACAAACGCCTCCATCTCTACAGAGGGTCCCAGTGCAACGGACGCCTCCACCTCTACAGAGGGTCCCAGCGCAACGGACGCCTCCACGTCTACAGAGGGTCCACGCACCTCTGATGCCTCAACGTCTACAGAGGGTCCACGCACTGCTGATGCCTCAACATCAACTGAGGGTCCACGCACCACTGATGTCTCAACATCGACTGAGGGTCTCCATACCGCTGACGTCTCTACGCCAGACGTCTCTTTGCTCAATGTTTGCTGGCTTGACGTTTCCTCGCCAAACGTCTCTACGCCAGATGTCTCTTCACTCGATGTTTGCTCGCTCGATGTTTCGTTGCCAGACGTCTCTACGTCAGACGTCTCTTCAATCGATGTTTGCTCACTTGATGTTTTCTCGCCAGACGTCTTTACGCCAGACGTCTCTACGACAGACGTGTCTTCGCTTGATGTTTGCTCGCTTGATGTTTCCTCGCTTGATGTTTCCTCGCCAGATGTCTCTACGCCAGACGCCTCTACGCCAGACGCCTCTAACCCAGACGCCTCTACGCCAGACACCTCTACGCTAGATGTCTCCATGCCAGATATCTCTACGCTAGATGTCTCTATACCAGACGTCCCTATGCCAGACGTCTCAACTCTTGTCTTGATGCCTCCAGACTTCTCCTCGCTCGTCTCGACGCCTCCTGTCAAATCTACGCTCGTCTCTACACCTCCTGACGTCTTGGCTCTCGTCTCGATGCCTTCAAACGTCTCGACTCTCGTCTCGACGCCTTCAGACATCTCAACACTCGTCTCGACACCTTGAGATGTCTCAACACTCGTCTTGACGCCTTCAGACGTCTCGACACTCTCAACGCTCGTCTCGACGCATTCGGACATCTCGACTCTCGTCTCGACGCCTTCAGTCGTCTCGACACCTTCAGACGTCTCAACACTCGTCTCTACGCCTTCAGACATCTCGACACTCGTCTCGATGCCTTCAGACATCTCGACACACATCTCTACGCCTTCAGACGTCTCGATTCTTGCCTTTACGCCTTCAGACGTCTCGACACACGTCTCGATGCTTTCAGACATCTCGACACACGTCTCTACGCCTTCAGACGTCTCGACTCTTGTCTTTACGCCTTCAGACGTCTCGACTCTTGTCTCTACACCTTCAGACGCCTCGACTCTCGGCTCTACACCTTTTAGACGCCGAGACGAGATTCTGACTTCTCAATACATGTCTCGACGCTTTCGGTCATCTCAACACTCATCTCGACACTTTCAGATGTCTCGACACTCTCGACGCTCATCACGAGATCTCCGGACGTCTCGACTCTCGTCCCTATGCCTTCAGACGTCTCGACTCTCGTCCCGACGCCTTCAGACGTCTCGACTCTCGTCTCTATGCCTTCAGACGTCTTGACTCTCGTCTTGACGCCTTCAAACGTCTCACCACTTGCCTTGACACCTTCAGACATCTCAACACTCTCGACGCTTGTCTTGACGCCTTCGGTTGTCTCGATACTCATCTCATCGACTTCGTGGATCTCTGCTCTCAACTCAACAACGCCTTATGACGTCTCAGCGCTCGACCCTTCGACGTCCAAAGACGACTTTCTACTTGGCCCTTCGACACCCGTTGGCTCACCGTCTACTGGCCATCCTCATGCTGACTCCTCACTTGTGACCTCTGATGGACGGCCTCCCGGCCGGCTCCCCTGAGACTTATCGTCTTGTGGCCTCTAATGGACGGTCTCTCGGCCGCGTGCCTGACCGGCTGTTGCCTGATGTCAGTCTCCTGGTTACTCTCTTTGGTTTTTTGATGCTATCTTAGGTTTAGTCTTTGTGTTTAGTTTTCGCAGTTTTAGGTTTGTCTTTGTGTTTAGTTTCCAGAATTTTTAGTTTTGGTCTTTGTATTTGCCTCCCTAGGTCTCGTCCTACCGGTTTTTGGTTTTGTGCCCTTGTGTTGTCCTTGTGTCCCTTGTCTTCTTCGTGCCTTCCTTCCTTGCAGCTTTCTCCCTCTGCCCGCCCTGGGTTTTTGGGGGTGTTTCTTCTTGGGGACACCTGGGGGTGTCCTTGAGGGGGGGTACTGTAAGGATGACTCCATCCTGTTGGTCTTGTCTGTTCTCCTTGTGATATTTTTCTGTTACTCAGTTCCTGGTCTGTTAGTTTTGTTTAGTTTCCCTTCTAGTTTAGTCTTTCCCTTCTAGTTTAGTCTCCATGTTTAATTACTCTTAGTTTACTCTTAGTTACTTCCACTCTCGGCAGAGCAGGTCGCATCTCCTTTGCTCCTACAACTCCCTGGTTTCCCCTCCCCCCTGCTTCTGCATTTGTCTCGTCTGTAACTCTTCAGCGCTCGCTCGAACCAATTTGGAATGGATTTATGTGCGTGGACTGTTTTCTGGGCTATTTCATCTATCAATACTATCAATAACAAAAATTTCCACGAAGCGCACCGGCCAGGGAGAGCCGGGGTGCCCCATCGACACGCGTGCGGTGAGCTACATTATGGACTCGAGCAGGCTAATGTGATTGACCGCTCTTTTTGTCGGGGACATGGAATCTCTGTGGATTATTGGGATACTGGTGGCTGTTTCTGCCACTGAAGGCTGAGGAAGACCGCCGCGATCGGCGTGCTGGCGAGACTTCCGCTCAGCGAAAATGCTTTGATCCAGGCTATGATGACCTTCCCAGCTGTTGTGCGGGCTGAACCGCACGGTGGGAGAAGCGGTGGCTGCCGCGGACCTGCGGTGTGTGGAACTCGTTTACAGCCGTCCGGATTCAAACAGGGCACATACGGAAGGATCTTGTAGCTCGGAACCTCTCTCGATTCGGCGATTTGGACCCAGAAACAGCACCTGGACTTAAGACTGCAGTAAAAGAACACTGTGGTCTGACTGGAAAAATAAAGCAACTAATCTAATCTGGTCTCTGCAGCCTTGGACTGAAGGCTGTCTACAAATCTTCTCCTGAGCTGGGAAGCTGAAGGGACTTTGCTGCCCTCCCTCACCCCTCTCTCCAGAGTTCTCTGTGTGTGCGTTCTCAGATGGAGCCGGGCTGAGACCTGCGAACTGTGCTTATCTGGAGCTGATTACTCACAGACTTTACCTCCCGCCTGCCGTCATAATGCATCTTGTCCTGTCTAAATGTGCTAAAAGCTGGTAGAGTTTTTTTGGACTTTATCATGGAGTGTCTATTGACAAATTGTGATAGATTCTTTTTTTGAATACCACGTTCTTACCCGTTTGTGTCTATTCCTTTTTCCATATCTGCTGATTGTGGTGGCGCGGTTTCATACTGCTGCGACTTCGTGCACTCGTCCCTATCCTAAGACGGAAGTACGTAATCAATTACGTTGTTTTGTGCCCCGGTGCAATGTCAATGTCAATAAAGATTTATTCTATTCTATTCTATTCTATTCTATTTAACCTCCAGTTTAGTCTCCATGTTTATTTACTCTTAGTTTAACCTCCAGTTTAGTCTCCATGTTTGTTTACTCTTAGTTTAACCTCTAGTTTAGTCTCCATGTTTATTTACTCTTAGTTTAACCTCCAGTTCTGTCATCCTAGTTTACTTTCCATGTTTCAGGTTTAGTTTCCCAGTCCTGCTCGGTGTCTCTAGTTAATTGTCCCCAGGTGTTTGTGATTGTGTCCTATCTTGTCTGTGTATAAATGCTCTGCTTGTCAGTCTGTCCTTTGTCGGTGCATTGTCTGGTATATCCCATAAGTCTCTCACTATAGCCCATGTAAGTGTTTTTGCTGCCACAACAGTATTTTTGTTTATTGTTATTAAAGTATTTATTTTTATAACTTCTTGCCCCCTGCGTTTCCGTCTGCACCACTGGGTTTAAACACGTTCTCTGAGTGAATCCTGACATTTATAAGACATTTGAGATAAAATTCAATTTTGTATTTGTTGTTTAGAGTTAGAGACCGAATCAGAATCATCAGAGAGTCAGAGTCAGAGAGTCTTTATTGTCATTTGCACCGCATGTAGTACATGTAATGAAATGAGATTATGTACACAGGGTCCCAGTTACATCCAACAACAAAATGTAAGAGAAAAACAGTAATAACATCTAGGATATGAACTAAGAAAAACATCCAACTAGAAATACACTAAGCCCTAGAGTAATAGAAAAACATCATTACAAACAGCAGCACGAACATGAGTCTTTATGAGCAGATGGTCACAGATGAACACAGCAACAAGAAAACAGATCAGCATCAGCATGATGTGATATTTCACAGTGATTATTCTTATTATTTATTTATTCATGAGTCTAACAGCCTCAGGGTAGAAGCTGTTCCTCAGTCTAGTGGTTCTACATTTGATGCTCCTCAACCTCTGTCCTGAGGGGAGTGGGGCAAAGGTGTGTGTGTGTGCTGGGTGAGTGAGGTCTTTCATGATGCAGGTGGCTCTTTTCCTGCATCTCGAAGTGTAAATCATCTCGCAAGCTTCGGTTTTATTTCCGTATATATCGTTATAAATCATAAACCACTTGGCAGATATTTTTTTAGCTTACAGAGTGTAATTATATGGCTTTTCATTCACAAACTGTTGACCTGTGTAAGACATTTGAGATAAAATTCAAATTTGTATTTGTTGTTTAGAAACGGAATCATCTCGCTAGCTTCCGTTTTATTTCCGTTTATATTGTTATAAATCATAAACCACTTGGCTGATGATTTTTTAGCTTACAGAGTGTAATTATATGGGTTTTCATTTAAAAACTGTTGACCTGTACAAGACATTTGAGATCAAATTCAATTTTTTTTATAATTTATTTTAGTAGCGCACGCCGACCGTTTGGAAGACGTCAAACCAAAACAATGTAAATTCAGCAGATTTGACCATTTCGTGAATTGATTAAGGAACGGTTAAGCTCAGGAACCCTTGTGCTTTAATGTCAGCTAAGAAATATATTTTTTTCTCAGCAAAGAAATAATTGTTTTTACTGTGTTAATCTTGTAAAGTCCTTCCATGCTGGCTCGCTTCTGTGGCCGCCATTTTCAGCAGGGCAAATGAGGCACTGATGCGTCGCGTAGCGGTGAGGCATAATAGATGGGAATTATAGGGCGAAGCGGCGTATTTATGGATTTTTTTCAAATTATTCCCAATAATTGGACAAAGCAGCTTCTACACAGAAGCAACTTTTCCGCCGAAAAGTATGGTAAGTTTATTATATATATATATATATATATATATATATATATATATATATATATATATATATATATATATATATATATATATATATATATATATATATATATATATATATATATATATATATATATATATATATATATATATATATATATA
>JBBPBX010003616.1:19616-76475 GCA_038048925.1 Garcialebias charrua
TTATTACTGTTTTTCTCTTGCATTTGTTGTTGGATGTAACTGGGACCCCGTGTACATAATCTCGTTTTCATCACATGTACCACATGCGGTGCAAATGACAATAAAGACTCTCTGACTCTGACTCTGACTCTCTGATATACATACCAATGGACGTGATAATGCTAATTCAATCTCGCAAGTCGGGGACCACCTGTACAATCCCGCCACCTTCAGATAAAAGTGGCCAACACAGGTAGTTCTTGACTTGCGGCGGCTTCAACTTACGGCGTTTCAGCTATACGAACCGGCGTAGAAATGGAACTTGTTCGTAAGTTGGGGATCACCTGTACAATCCCCCTTCAGATAAAAGTGACCAATGCAATCCCGCCTTGACCGTGGAATAGGTGACAGGTGACAGGACTTGCAGTCTCCCCTAGCAACTTCATCTGCCATAGCAACTGATTCTGTAGTCTGTGATGTAAATGGCCTCATATACATACCAATGGACGTGATAATGCTCCTTCAAACTGTCATTTTACAGTCTCCCATGGGAGCTATAGGTAAAATATGTACAAGTACATATGTTTGGTAGTCCTAGTGTTAAATACCCTACCTAGCACATTATTTCTTACATTTGGTGGCCGTTTACGGCATTAATCCATTACATTTTGGTGGCTCGTCCGAGTTCCTGGAACGTTTATTAAGTTGTTTTTGTAGCGGTGTTGTTGGCATAGTTTGCATCCTGGTTTTGGGCTTATAAGGATAGTTCTGGCTGGTGGAGTGTCCGGGAGTTGCTGATCGTGGCATTGTCTGGATTATTTCCCGATAGAATTATTTTTTATTTCACATTTCAACGTCTGTTTGAAGCTGCGGATGAATGAATGTTTGTTTTTGTGAGACGTTTCATTACGTGTCGCGAGGTTGCATGCATTTTTCGTTTTGTGACCGCCGTGTCACCTCTGCTTCATTTTATTGCATCTGCGATTTACTGTTAAACGTCTGTTTCACTCTTTGCTGCTCCATTTTACCTAATCTGTTACAACGTGTTTGCCGAGGTTCGTGTAAAAAACCCACTCCGCTATTGGACCGGACTGTGATCCGGTTCCGTTTGACGTAAAGTCCGTTGTTGTACACAGTTAGCGTGCTGCCTCCCCTGGGGGCGTGAGAGTTAGTTTGGATGTGTTGTGCTCGTTAACAGAATTTTTCTGCGGTGTAAAAATACATTTATTTTGTGAAAGAGTGTCTAGGACTTTGGATCGGGCTAAGCTATGCGGTACCGGGACAAGATGGTTGCTTAAAACGCTGTGATTGGTCCATTGTGTGTTGTGTTCAATAACGTTGGTTTCTATAGACTCTGGTTGTCAGATTCATTTATGTACACATTTCTGACGGTTTATTTGTGTTGTTTCAGTTTTATACGCGTGATATCGTCGAAGACTGGCTTTACCGCGGTGTTTTGCGATATTTATGACTGTTTTAGAACGTTAAAAAGTCAGTTCCTCGCTAGAGTTCAAGAGACCGCAGGTCCGTGAACGCACCGTTCGAACGGCACGTCGCACGTGGGCGGCGTTAGGTTTGGAAGACACAATTTCCCATGAACACTTGGGTTTTAGAACTACAGTTCTGTCTTCGCTGTGATTGGTCGATTACGCTGTAAGTGTTGACGCTTGCGCAGTGGGTGAAGCCCGCTCCTCGTCAACTTTCACTTCACAGCTGCTTGTCCCAGACGAGTTTCCGTGCTTGTTTGTCCATTACTGTCATTGAAAAGACTGTTTAAACGCGGTGTTTTTGAGATTTTAATGGGTGGATTGAGTCGGTTGCTCTGAGACTGCCGATCGCCATGTGACCAGGTCACGTGACACCGATTTTGCCGGTTTTATGAGGACCGACCTTATTTCTTTTAAACGCAGTTTAAAAGGTTTCACAGTTCAACCGATTTTGCTCACATGATTTCGTTTTTGTGAGCCTGGGTTCTAGAGCTTATCACGTTACGCTTTAGATCTGTCTGATTGATGCTTTTCATCCGTGTTGGATGTCTGTGTGGGCTGAAAGCTACGGCTGCGCTCACTGGTGATAACAGCGCCTCTATAGCGGTCAGATAGAGAAATTACAGTCGCTGTGATAAACTCACTTCCAGCGCTGTGACCCCTGCTGGTTACATTAGAAGACGCAGTCTTCCTGTAATGTGTACATGTTGAATGTTCCTGTTTTAAACGGGAAACATTTTGAGAATATTGTACACACAGCACCCTTTCATTTGATTTTCACGTATAATCAAATGTTGATGGCAGAACAGTTACACAGATTTAATAGAGACTTGTCTGTTTTTGATAAGCCTTGACACTTTTATCATCAATTCTGTGCAAAACTAGCTCTCTGTCCCTGTGTTTTTAAACTGCAAGTTTGAAATAACACACAGGAGGCATCTTTTGTTTTGGTTTTTCACAATAAATCACACAAAAATAGTCAGCCTTGATGGTCATCTCATGGGTTGACAATTTGTTGTTGATCACTGATTTTTGTGAAGTTTCACATCTTGGATGTTTTCTGGGCAGCTCATACGCTTTGCATATTTGCAGGCTGCGATATGAGACCCACTTTATTTGATTTTTCACAGAACATCAGTACAAAGATGGACGTTCAAACAGGTGAACCACCTGAGGGGGCCTCTTGTTCTGTGTATCCTAGATGGATGGATGGGGGCCTTGGGATTCCTGCCCGTGCTTCCCGCAAAGTGGGGGAATCTGCCTCATCGTATGCTAATTACTTAGCTGCTAGGAACGTCCGTCAGGATAAGTGGGAAAATCCCCTGTCATTCTACGACAGGCTAATCTCGGTCTACTCCGGGGGCAAAACTGTCCCTGGATTAGAGGAAAATATGGAGTTTAAACGTCTTTTCATTATGAATCTTATGCCTTTTCAAATGAAATGTGTTCATTTCAAGGTTGATTGCAAAAAAGATTCCATGGAAGTGATAAGACAATATGCTGCGACAGTTTTTGAGGCCGAAATACAACCTAGGATACCATCAGAGGTTTGTACAGGTCAAAAGGTCACATCCCACTCGCAGACATTAGAAGAGGTTCCCTCTCCTTCAAAGTGCGAGAGGACACAGGTTTTTCATGATAACAAACAACAGATCAGTTCCAGCTGGAACAGTGACTCTGATCGGTTCACGGGGTGTTCTTCTGCCCCCGCCCCTCAGGTTGAAAACCCTGAGATGAGCAGAGAACCACACAAGGTAGGTGTTCGCTCTCTAGATGAACCAAGATGGTTCAGATCGAACCAAAAGAGTTCTCACCTAGGTCTCACAGTGGGTGAACTTCGAGAGAAGTTGATGTCTGGGAACCGTGACCCTTTGAAAAATGGTCTGTCCCGACATGTACCCCCGAGAAGCGGCCCTCCTGCCCCTGCCCCTCGGACTGCACAGTTCGAGACATGCAATGAGTCACACATGCTCCAGATTATGGAAATGGCGCCTCCGCGCGTGGACGTGACTGAGGTTGTGATAATAATAATAATAATAATAATGAATTCAATTTATAACGCACTTTTCATTAATGAAAATCTCAAAGTGCTACAAGGTGCAACAGAAATTAAATGTCAATAAAACAAGTAATAAAACAAGTAAAATCAATAACAGTATCAACTAAGATCAAAAGTAGAATCATGAGGAGGCAGAGTATGCTCGGTTGAAAAGAAAGGTCTTCAAGCCGCTCTTAAAGTCAACCACAGACTGTGGGACCCTCAGACAGTCAGGAAGAGAGTTCCACAGGCGGGGGGCAGCCACACTGAAAGCCCGGTCTCCCATGGTCCTTAATTTGGTTCTCGGAATGTGAAGGAGATTACTGTTCTGTGACCGCAGCGACCGGGTGGATGAGTATGGAATAAGAATATCCTTCAGATAATCTGGTGAAGCTCCATGTAAGCATTGATGTGTAATGAGAGCAGTTTTGTACTGAATTCTGTAGGCGACAGGAAGCCAATGAAGGTTATGAAGAATGGGCGTAATATGTTCAAATTTACGAACTCGCAACAAGATCCTTGCTGCACTGTTTTGAATATATTGAAGTTTCTGAAGGTTTTTGCCAGGGATTCCAATAAACAGGGAGTTGCAGTAGTCGAGCCTGGAGGAGACAAAAGCATGGACGAGCTTCTCAGCATCGGAAAAAGTTAGGGATGGGCGAAGTCTAGAGATGTTTCGAAGATGGAAGAAGCAAGTTTTAAACAGAAGCTTAATGTGATTTTCAAATGTAAGATTGGAGTCCATTTTTATTCCAAGATTAGTAACAGAGGTGGAGAGAGGGATGTCTTGTCCAGAAAAGGAGTGAGTTGTTTGTCAAATGATTTGAATGTTACAGTGGTTGACCAAGCTGACACAACGTGTGACGTTGTCCTTGATGATAACACAAACAACGTTGTTCATCCTGATGAAGCGATGCACAGCACTGCCTTTTGCAACAACTCAGTGCACACAGTTGACAACAACAACGTCGACACTGACATAAATACTGACAGCAAACAAATTGCTGAAAATCCACATCCTGAAGGTCATGAGGCAGACAGCCATCATGATGCTGACGGCGACGATGATTACACAGAGTCACACGTACACAGAAACGTGTGGAAAAACCTGAATGGTTTCTGTGTAACTTTATAAAAAGGGGGATAGCTAAGAGAGCTTACCTGCCACTCACATTGGAAGGGGTCCTCGCGCAAGAAGCGCTCCTGGTTAGCGGCTCAGACGTGTCTACCATGTCAGCCGAACTGTTTGAGGAGCTAAGGACCGCCGCTAACGATGTTGACAGGCAAATACCCTTTGTGAAATACACTTATGGTGAGCAACTGGGCCTCGCAAAGACGAGAACAACCCTAATAGCCATGGTTCACATGCAGATTGGCGAGATGTCACTATACCACCCGGTATATGTGTCTGAACTTGACTCACTCCGGGCTCCATTTGTGGTTGGCCAAGATTTTATAAATCGCTTTGAAGCGATTATAAATTATGGCAATCAGACAATGTGGGCCACAGTGAGCAGTCCACTGCCATTCGTGGTACCTCCCCAAGGTCAGGACACTGACTGTCTAACAACAGGTACCGCTAAGGTCACAAGGGATTCCCAAACCGAGACCACAAACCCGGTAAGTGAACCTTCAACTACAGGTGAGACAGAGGAGACTCAACAATTGGACCAGACTCTGGCCCATCACGAGGACCTCCTCTGCGAGCTGACACCTTCAGCACTCACTGAACACTACCTAACACCGGTAGAGGAAGGTGTGGAGATCCAAGGGTCCCACACCGATGACGCTGTACTGTCCTGTGGGACAGGTAATTCGGCAAACAGCCAAGCTTGCAGTGAAGTCTTGGTTCAAGGACATCTGAGCCCACAAAGTGACAGTCTACAACACGCTGACAGTCACTTGGACTTCATTGTTACAAATTTTGTGGACCCCTCCTTGAACAAAAGGGGGGCAGACTCACACTTCCTACCACAGGTAGAGGACGGTGTAGAGATCCAAGGATCACACACCGAGAACGCTGTGCTGTCCTCTGGGACAGGTAATTCAGTCATCAGCCAAGCTTTCAATGAAACCTTGTTTCAAGAGCATTTGAATCTAGAACTACTCAGCAATGACATAGTTCTTACAGACTCAAAGAGCACCTCTTCATTCATGAAGTGGGAAGACATACATCACAACGACAGAGACACGCCTGCGACGGCGCCGACAGTTGTGACACACCTGCATTACGCAGAAAGAGGTAAACGTACAGAGATACGTTGGCCGAAACCTAAAAGGTTCCTGCGTACTGTCTACTCTAAGCTGCGTAAACAGCCTAAACTAAACAAAGGCATCCTAACTCGTGCCCATGGACGGACGTCCACACCCGTGTGCGTGGTCCCTCATGACCACAGGGGGGTGATGTTAGGTCATGCCCATGTCAAGGACAAAGATTTCAATAACCCCACAAACGACAAAGAGCTCGGAAACTCACAGACTTCATGGGAAAACAAGGTCGTCCAAGCACAGGATAGTAAATAAACTAAACAGTTTAAACTATACTAGTTGCGAAAAGAAACCGTTCCAACTAGAACTTAGAAACGCTAAGCATAAAACCCACAACAAAAACTAACCTTAACAACCGTTTAAATCTGCAGGATTTAATTGACATCGGTTATAAAGCTAAGAACTGTTTTTCTTGTGTGTGACACGTTGGAATCTGACGACCAGAGTGAGTTTGACGTAGTGAAACGTTGTTTTTAGTTGCTTGATTGCTACTTTTGTGTTATTGAAGTTGTTATTGTTTTCTGAACACTCCCAGCCAAAAGAGGTTTTGATTGTTGATAAGTTGAAGACTTAAATGGATTTAACTATGCCAACATGCTGTTCATTTTGTTAAAGATCTCAATCTTTGAAAAGTCATTGTAGATTAATACTACTTAACACTAGCACTACCACATGTGAGCCATTCGGATATTCTAACTATAGTTCCCATGGGAGTTAGTCAAATGGCTCATTGAATTAGCATTTTTGCAGCCATTGGTATGTATATGAGGCCATTCTGTTGGTGTGGATGAGGCCTTGGGGGCATATTTATACATCAGAGTCAGAGAGTCAGAGAGTCTTTATCGTCATTTGCACCACATGTAGTACATGTGATGAAAACGAGAGTATGTACACAGGATCGTGTATATAAATATATAAATATATATATATATATATATATATAGTATATATATATATATATATATATATATATATATATATAGTATATATATATATATATATATATATATATATATATGTATATATATATATATATATATATATATATATATATATATATGTATATATATGTATATATATGTATATATGTATATATGTATATATATATAAATATAATATATATATTATGGGCGGCCGTGGTGTGGTGGTAATGGCAGTCATCCCCCGATCGGAAGGCTGGAGGTTCGAATCCCGGTTACTCACACCATGTGTCGTTGTGTCCCTGGGCAAGACACTTAACCCCGAGTTGCTCCCGATAGGACTGGAAGGCGCCTTGCATGGCAGTCACCGCTACCGGTGTATGAATGTGTGTATGAATGGGTGGATGGTTGGTATTGTAAAGCGCTTTGGGGTCCCTCACAGGGGGCTGGAAAGCGCTATATAAATAAGCTCCATTTACCATATATATGTATATATATATATATATATATATATATATATATATATATATATATATATATATATATATATATATATATATATATATATATATATATATATATATACAGGTAGTCCCCGAATTACGAGCGCTCTGATCTACGAGGTTCCAGACTTACGAGCTGGCGAATTTTTGGAAAAAACGCAAAAAATACTGAGTTTTCATGTGTTTTTTCACCACAGTTAGTTAGCTAAGCATATGGACACACGTTTCCGATCATTTTTATGCACTCATAAGCAGTTTTTGGATGAAAATAGAGTGTTTGTAGTCGCGCTAGCGAAACCGTTCCAATTTACGAGCGAAATTCCGGATTTACGAGAGACATGGCGGCCGTTCCAAATTACGAGATTTCCGGTTTACGAGCGCCTCGTTGTAACGGATCTCGCTCGTAAATCGGGGACTACCTGTATATATATATATATATATATATATATATATATATATATATATATATATATATATATATATATATATATATATATATATATATATATATATATATATATATATATATATATATATATATAATATATATATATATATATATATAATATATATATATATATATATATATATATATATATATATATATATATATATATATATATATATATATATATATATATATATATATATATATATATATATATATATATATATATATATATATATATATATATATATATATATATATATATATATATATATATATATATATATATATATATATATATATGTATATATATATATATATATATATATATATATATATATATACAGGTAGTCCCCGATTTACGAGCGAGATCCGTTACAACGAGGCGCTCGTAAACCGGAAATCTCGTAATTTGGAACGGCCGCCATGTCTCTCGTAAATCCGGAATTTCGCTCGTAAATTGGAACGGTTTCGCTAGCGCGACTACAAACACTCTATTTTCATCCAAAAACTGCTTATGAGTGCATAAAAATGATCGGAAACGTGTGTCCATATGCTTAGCTAACTAACTGTGGTGAAAAAACACATGAAAACTCAGTATTTTTTGCGTTTTTTCCAAAAATTCGCCAGCTCGTAAGTCTGGAACCTCGTAGATCAGAGCGCTCGTAATTCGGGGACTACCTGTATATATATATATATATATATATATATATATATATATATATATATATATATATATATATATATATATATATATATATATATATATATATATATATATATATACATATATATGGTAAATGGAGCTTATTTATATAGCGCTTTCCAGCCCCCTGTGAGGGACCCCAAAGCGCTTTACAATACCAACCATCCACCCATTCATACACACATTCATACACCGGTAGCGGTGACTGCCATGCAAGGCGCCTTCCAGTCCTATCGGGAGCAACTCGGGGTTAAGTGTCTTGCCCAGGGACACAACGACACATGGTGTGAGTAACCGGGATTCGAACCTCCAGCCTTCCGATCGGGGGATGACTGCCATTACCACCACACCACGGCCGCCCATAATATATATATTATATTTATATATATATACATATATACATATATATACATACATATATATACATATACTGTATATATATATATATATATATATATATATATATATATATATATATATATATATATATATATATATATATATATATATATATATATATATATATATATATATATATATATATATATATATATATATATATATTTATATATTTATATACACGATCCTGTGTACATACTCTCGTTTTCATCACATGTACTACATGTGGTGCAAATGACGATAAAGACTCTCTGACTCTCTGACTCTGATGTATAAATATGCCCCCAAGGCCTCATCCACACCAACAGAATGGCCTCATATACATACCAATGGCTGCAAAAATGCTAATTCAATGAGCCATTTGACTAACTCCCATGGGAACTATAGTTAGAATATCCGAATGGCTCACATGTGGTAGTGCTAGTGTTAAGTAGTATTAATCTACAATGACTTTTCAAAGATTGAGATCTTTAACAAAATGAACAGCATGTTGGCATAGTTAAATCCATTTAAGTCTTCAACTTATCAACAATCAAAACCTCTTTTGGCTGGGAGTGTTCAGAAAACAATAACAACTTCAATAACACAAAAGTAGCAATCAAGCAACTAAAAACAACGTTTCACTACGTCAAACTCACTCTGGTCGTCAGATTCCAACGTGTCACACACAAGAAAAACAGTTCTTAGCTTTATAACCGATGTCAATTAAATCCTGCAGATTTAAACGGTTGTTAAGGTTAGTTTTTGTTGTGGGTTTTATGCTTAGCGTTTCTAAGTTCTAGTTGGAACGGTTTCTTTTCGCAACTAGTATAGTTTAAACTGTTTAGTTTATTTACTATCCTGTGCTTGGACGACCTTGTTTTCCCATGAAGTCTGTGAGTTTCCGAGCTCTTTGTCGTTTGTGGGGTTATTGAAATCTTTGTCCTTGACATGGGCATGACCTAACATCACCCCCCTGTGGTCATGAGGGACCACGCACACGGGTGTGGACGTCCGTCCATGGGCACGAGTTAGGATGCCTTTGTTTAGTTTAGGCTGTTTACGCAGCTTAGAGTAGACAGTACGCAGGAACCTTTTAGGTTTCGGCCAACGTATCTCTGTACGTTTACCTCTTTCTGCGTAATGCAGGTGTGTCACAACTGTCGGCGCCGTCGCAGGCGTGTCTCTGTCGTTGTGATGTATGTCTTCCCACTTCATGAATGAAGAGGTGCTCTTTGAGTCTGTAAGAACTATGTCATTGCTGAGTAGTTCTAGATTCAAATGCTCTTGAAACAAGGTTTCATTGAAAGCTTGGCTGATGACTGAATTACCTGTCCCAGAGGACAGCACAGCGTTCTCGGTGTGTGATCCTTGGATCTCTACACCGTCCTCTACCTGTGGTAGGAAGTGTGAGTCTGCCCCCCTTTTGTTCAAGGAGGGGTCCACAAAATTTGTAACAATGAAGTCCAAGTGACTGTCAGCGTGTTGTAGACTGTCACTTTGTGGGCTCAGATGTCCTTGAACCAAGACTTCACTGCAAGCTTGGCTGTTTGCCGAATTACCTGTCCCACAGGACAGTACAGCGTCATCGGTGTGGGACCCTTGGATCTCCACACCTTCCTCTACCGGTGTTAGGTAGTGTTCAGTGAGTGCTGAAGGTGTCAGCTCGCAGAGGAGGTCCTCGTGATGGGCCAGAGTCTGGTCCAATTGTTGAGTCTCCTCTGTCTCACCTGTAGTTGAAGGTTCACTTACCGGGTTTGTGGTCTCGGTTTGGGAATCCCTTGTGACCTTAGCGGTACCTGTTGTTAGACAGTCAGTGTCCTGACCTTGGGGAGGTACCACGAATGGCAGTGGACTGCTCACTGTGGCCCACATTGTCTGATTGCCATAATTTATAATCGCTTCAAAGCGATTTATAAAATCTTGGCCAACCACAAATGGAGCCCGGAGTGAGTCAAGTTCAGACACATATACCGGGTGGTATAGTGACATCTCGCCAATCTGCATGTGAACCATGGCTATTAGGGTTGTTCTCGTCTTTGCGAGGCCCAGTTGCTCACCATAAGTGTATTTCACAAAGGGTATTTGCCTGTCAACATCGTTAGCGGCGGTCCTTAGCTCCTCAAACAGTTCGGCTGACATGGTAGACACGTCTGAGCCGCTAACCAGGAGCGCTTCTTGCGCGAGGACCCCTTCCAATGTGAGTGGCAGGTAAGCTCTCTTAGCTATCCCCCTTTTTATAAAGTTACACAGAAACCATTCAGGTTTTCCACACGTTTCTGTGTACGTGTGACTCTGTGTAATCATCGTCGCCGTCAGCATCATGATGGCTGTCTGCCTCATGACCTTCAGGATGTGGATTTTCAGCAATTTGTTTGCTGTCAGTATTTATGTCAGTGTCGACGTTGTTGTTGTCAACTGTGTGCACTGAGTTGTTGCAAAAGGCAGTGCTGTGCATCGCTTCATCAGGATGAACAACGTTGTTTGTGTTATCATCAAGGACAACGTCACACGTTGTGTCAGCTTGGTCAACCACTGTAACATTCAAATCATTTGACAAACAACTCACTCCTTTTCTGGACAAGACATCCCTCTCTCCACCTCTGTTACTAATCTTGGAATAAAAATGGACTCCAATCTTACATTTGAAAATCACATTAAGCTTCTGTTTAAAACTTGCTTCTTCCATCTTCGAAACATCTCTAGACTTCGCCCATCCCTAACTTTTTCCGATGCTGAGAAGCTCGTCCATGCTTTTGTCTCCTCCAGGCTCGACTACTGCAACTCCCTGTTTATTGGAATCCCTGGCAAAAACCTTCAGAAACTTCAATATATTCAAAACAGTGCAGCAAGGATCTTGTTGCGAGTTCGTAAATTTGAACATATTACGCCCATTCTTCATAACCTTCATTGGCTTCCTGTCGCCTACAGAATTCAGTACAAAACTGCTCTCATTACACATCAATGCTTACATGGAGCTTCACCAGATTATCTGAAGGATATTCTTATTCCACACTCATCCACCCGGTCGCTGCGGTCACAGAACAGTAATCTCCTTCACATTCCGAGAACCAAATTAAGGACCATGGGAGACCGGGCTTTCAGTGTGGCTGCCCCCCGCCTGTGGAACTCTCTTCCTGATTGTCTGAGGGTCCCACAGTCTGTGGTTGACTTTAAGAGCGGCTTGAAGACCTTTCTTTTTAACCGAGCATACTCTGCCTCCTCATGATTCTACTTTTGATCTTAGTTGATACTGTTATTGATTTTACTTGTTTTATTACTTGTTTTATTGACATTTAATTTCTGTTGCACCTTGTAGCACTTTGAGATTTTCATTAATGAAAAGTGCGTTATAAATTGAATTCATTATTATTATTATTATTATTATCACAACCTCAGTCACGTCCACGCGCGGAGGCGCCATTTCCATAATCTGGAGCATGTGTGACTCATTGCATGTCTCGAACTGTGCAGTCCGAGGGGCAGGGGCAGGAGGGCCGCTTCTCGGGGGTACATGTCGGGACAGACCATTTTTCAAAGGGTCACGGTTCCCAGACATCAACTTCTCTCGAAGTTCACCCACTGTGAGACCTAGGTGAGAACTCTTTTGGTTCGATCTGAACCATCTTGGTTCATCTAGAGAGCGAACACCTACCTTGTGTGGTTCTCTGCTCATCTCAGGGTTTTCAACCTGAGGGGCGGGGGCAGAAGAACACCCCGTGAACCGATCAGAGTCACTGTTCCAGCTGGAACTGATCTGTTGTTTGTTATCATGAAAAACCTGTGTCCTCTCGCACTTTGAAGGAGAGGGAACCTCTTCTAATGTCTGCGAGTGGGATGTGACCTTTTGACCTGTACAAACCTCTGATGGTATCCTAGGTTGTATTTCGGCCTCAAAAACTGTCGCAGCATATTGTCTTATCACTTCCATGGAATCTTTTTTGCAATCAACCTTGAAATGAACACATTTCATTTGAAAAGGCATAAGATTCATAATGAAAAGACGTTTAAACTCCATATTTTCCTCTAATCCAGGGACAGTTTTGCCCCCGGAGTAGACCGAGATTAGCCTGTCGTAGAATGACAGGGGATTTTCCCACTTATCCTGACGGACGTTCCTAGCAGCTAAGTAATTAGCATACGATGAGGCAGATTCCCCCACTTTGCGGGAAGCACGGGCAGGAATCCCAAGGCCCCCATCCATCCATCTAGGATACACAGAACAAGAGGCCCCCTCAGGTGGTTCACCTGTTTGAACGTCCATCTTTGTACTGATGTTCTGTGAAAAATGAAATAAAGTGGGTCTCATATCGCAGCCTGCAAATATGCAAAGCGTATGAGCTGCCCAGAAAACATCCAAGATGTGAAACTTCACAAAAATCAGTGATCAACAACAAATTGTCAACCCATGAGATGACCATCAAGGCTGACTATTTTTGTGTGATTTATTGTGAAAAACCAAAACAAAAGATGCCTCCTGTGTGTTATTTCAAACTTGCAGTTTAAAAACACAGGGACAGAGAGCTAGTTTTGCACAGAATTGATGATAAAAGTGTCAAGGCTTATCAAAAACAGACAAGTCTCTATTAAATCTGTGTAACTGTTCTGCCATCAACATTTGATTATACGTGAAAATCAAATGAAAGGGTGCTGTGTGTACAATATTCTCAAAATGTTTCCCGTTTAAAACAGGAACATTCAACATGTACACATTACAGGAAGACTGCGTCTTCTAATGTAACCAGCAGGGGTCACAGCGCTGGAAGTGAGTGTATCACAGCGACTGTAATTTCTCTATCTGACCGCTATAGAGGCGCTGTTATCACCAGTGAGCGCAGCCGTAGCTTTCAGCCCACACAGACATCCAACACGGATGAAAAGCATCAATCAGACAGATCTAAAGCGTAACGTGATAAGCTCTAGAACCCAGGCTCACAAAAACGAAATCATGTGAGCAAAATCGGTTGAACTGTGAAACCTTTTAAACTGCGTTTAAAAGAAATAAGGTCGGTCCTCATAAAACCGGCAAAATCGGTGTCACGTGACCTGGTCACATGGCGATCGGCAGTCTCAGAGCAACCGACTCAATCCACCCATTAAAAATCTCAAAAACACCGCGTTTAAACAGTCTTTTCAATGACAGTAATGGACAAACAAGCACGGAAACTCGTCTGGGACTAGCAGCTGTGAAGTGAAAGTTGACGAGGAGCGGGCTTCACCCACTGCGCAAGCGTCAACACTTACAGCGTAATCGACCAATCACAGCGAAGACAGAACTGTAGTTCTAAAACCCAAGTGTTCATGGGAAATTGTGTCTTCCAAACCTAACGCCGCCCACGTGCGACGTGCCGTTCGAACGGTGCGTTCACGGACCTGCGGTCTCTTGAACTCTAGCGAGGAACTGACTTTTTAACGTTCTAAAACAGTCATAAATATCGCAAAACACCGCGGTAAAGCCAGTCTTCGACGATATCACGCGTATAAAACTGAAACAACACAAATAAACCGTCAGAAATGTGTACATAAATGAATCTGACAACCAGAGTCTATAGAAACCAACGTTATTGAACACAACACACAATGGACCAATCACAGCGTTTTAAGCAACCATCTTGTCCCGGTACCGCATAGCTTAGCCCGATCCAAAGTCCTAGACACTCTTTCACAAAATAAATGTATTTTTACACCGCAGAAAAATTCTGTTAACGAGCACAACACATCCAAACTAACTCTCACGCCCCCAGGGGAGGCAGCACGCTAACTGTGTACAACAACGGACTTTACGTCAAACGGAACCGGATCACAGTCCGGTCCAATAGCGGAGTGGGTTTTTTACACGAACCTCGGCAAACACGTTGTAACAGATTAGGTAAAATGGAGCAGCAAAGAGTGAAACAGACGTTTAACAGTAAATCGCAGATGCAATAAAATGAAGCAGAGGTGACACGGCGGTCACAAAACGAAAAATGCATGCAACCTCGCGACACGTAATGAAACGTCTCACAAAAACAAACATTCATTCATCCGCAGCTTCAAACAGACGTTGAAATGTGAAATAAAAAATAATTCTATCGGGAAATAATCCAGACAATGCCACGATCAGCAACTCCCGGACACTCCACCAGCCAGAACTATCCTTATAAGCCCAAAACCAGGATGCAAACTATGCCAACAACACCGCTACAAAAACAACTTAATAAACGTTCCAGGAACTCGGACGAGCCACCAAAATGTAATGGATTAATGCCGTAAACGGCCACCAAATGTAAGAAATAATGTGCTAGGTAGGGTATTTAACACTAGGACTACCAAACATATGTACTTGTACATATTTTACCTATAGCTCCCATGGGAGACTGTAAAATGACAGTTTGAAGGAGCATTATTACGTCCATTGGTATGTATATGAGGCCATTTACATCACAGACTACAGAATCAGTTGCTATGGCAGATGAAGTTGCTAGGGGAGACTGCAAGTCCTGTCACCTGTCACCTATTCCACGGTCAAGGCGGGATTGCATTGGTCACTTTTATCTGAAGGGGGATTGTACAGGTGATCCCCAACTTACGAACAAGTTCCATTTCTACGCCGGTTCGTATAGCTGAAACGCCGTAAGTTGAAGCCGCCGCAAGTCAAGAACTACCTGTGTTGGCCACTTTTATCTGAAGGTGGCGGGATTGTACAGGTGGTCCCCGACTTGCGAGATTGAATTAGCATTATCACGTCCATTGGTATGTATATCAGAGAGTCAGAGTCAGAGTCAGAGAGTCTTTATTGTCATTTGCACCGCATGTGGTACATGTGATGAAAACGAGATTATGTACACGGGGTCCCAGTTACATCCAACAACAAATGCAAGAGAAAAACAGTAATAACATCTAGAATTAACTAAGAAAAACATCAACTAGTAATACCTTAAGCTCTAATGTAGTGGAAAAACATCATTATAAACAGCAGCACGAACATGAGTCTGTATGAGCAGATGGTCACAAATGAACATAGCAACAAGAAAACAGATCAGCATCAGCATGATGTGATATTTTGCAGTGATTATTCTTATTATTTATTTATTCATGAGTCTAACAGCCTCAGGGTAGAAGCTGTTCCTCAGTCTAGTGGTTCTACATTTGATGCTCCTCAACCTCCGTCCTGAGGGGAGTGGGGCAAAGAGTGAGTGTGCTGGGTGAGTGAGGTCTTTCATGATGCAGGTGGCTCTTTTTCTGCATCTGGAGGTGTAAATGTCTGTGATGGTGGGGAGACTGACTCCAACAGACTTCTGTGCAGCCTTCACCACTCTCTGCACAGCTTTCCTCTCTGCAACTGTGCAGCCTCAATGCCACACATTGATGCTGGAGCACAGGATGCTCTCCACTGCACACCTGTAGAAGGAGGTGAGAACTAGGCTGCTCAGACCAGCTCGTCTCAGCCGTCTGAGGAAGTAGAGTCTCTGATGACCTTTCTTGATCAGGCTGGTGGTGTTGTTGCTCCAACTGAGGTTATCATTCAAGTGTACACCCAAGTATTTGTAGCTGGAGACCACCTCCACCGCAGATCCACCTATGTTCAGTGGGGCATGGGTGTGTTTGTTCCTTCTGAAGTCCACAATCATCTCCTTTGTCTTCTTCACATTCATGTGAAGATTATTCTCTTTGCACCAGCTCTCCAGATGTTCCACCTCCTGTCTGTAGCTGGACTTATCATTGTTTGTGATGCATCTTACCACCGCTGTATCATCTGCAAAATTAACAATATGACAGCCTGGATGTGTGGCTGTGCAATCATATGTGAGCAGAGTGAACAGAAGAGGGCTCAGCACATACCCTTGGGATATATATATATATATATATATATATATATATATATATATATATATATATATATATATATATATATATATATATATATATATATATATATATATATATATGCTCCTTTCAGCAAATTTTTGAAAGTACAGAGCTATATCTCAAGTCTCTCTCTGGTGTAAGAAAGCAACTCTCACCTGAAGAAGCAATGCTTTTGGAATGTGGAGGGTATTTGTGGGGGGAGTATGGTTCTCAGTGTGGGGGAGTGATCCTTTGTTTTGCCCTACTGGAGGTGATATGCTGGAGAAGAAAGGAAGGAATGTTTACTATTCAAACCCACAAACAAAGACCTCCAGCCCCAGGGGCCCAAACACCTAATGGAAGGTGAATACTTTAAAATTGTCATTTGACAAACTCACAGTAGTTATAATAGTAGTCTGAATTTCCTGGGTTTTCCAGTGTTAAACACTTACTGAGCCACCATTATTGTAGATGCGCAGTTTAGCAGACTTTAATCTTGCACAAACTGCCACCATGCGTGAGTTCTTCCTTTTTCCGATACTAAATTGTTTTTACTGTGATTAGACAAGAATGTAATTTCACAAGAGGCTCAACTTATATTGGTCTACCAGAAAATAGACCTTTTATTGAAACTATCACAAGAATTACATTAAACATTTGTATCGATATTAGCTCTGATTTAATTAACTACGTTGACAAGAATTCAAATTAAAACAAACAGACAATTTAAACTTAACTGTTGGCACATTACTTGACAGATTAAATGCTTATGAAAAATAAGAAATAGGAGGAAGGAGTACTGGAAGCTAAGTTAAGCTAAAGTTGTTTACTTTGAACCAGACTGGGTGACACCTTTTTCCCCACACGAGCAGACTGCTGGGCTCCCGCACGCTCAAACACACCACGACTCGTTACCTGTTGAAGGTTCGTCTCTTGGAGACAAGAGTGGAGAAGTTTGTGGACACACACGTGGATGGGTTTGTCCAGTGGCCGTCCAGTTGAAACTTCAGCGTGAGTGTGCTGATCCACGATACGAGGAACTCGCCTCCCTCGGCAGGAAACAACGGTCAAGCGCACAGACTGATTTTCAAAATAAAACTTTAGAAAACAAATTCTTCCAGAAGGTGAGTGAAAGGATCACAGTAAGGCTTTACTATGATTCCAGCTGAGACGTGGGTCGTTGACACATGACCGGGCCGTCTCCAGCTTTCCAGAGGGAAGCAAGTTGTCAGTTCGTTCTCCTCCAAAAACTAACCCAAAATGCAGGAAGTGCCCTTTAAGAAGGGGGTGTGACTTAGTCACATACTTCCTGCTGATTGGTTGTCGCACCCCTAGAGAGGGTGTGGCTTTGCAAGTGAGTGAGTTTGAGTGACAGATGATAGGGTAGACAATACACAGAACACAACGTCAGAGTATGCAGGTGCATGTGAACAAGTCAGTACTTTGTTTTGAGAACAGATTCATTGTTTTTAGAAAGGACGGGAGACCGAAAGCAAGCTATGTCTAGCACTTTTCCTTCGAAACAAAAACAGTTCAAACAAATACGAAGGATTGTTCCTTCAACTTTAGACACTTATTCTGCCTAGAGCAGACAGTTCAAAGCACGATCATTCTGAGATGTTCTCTTAACTTTGTCATATTTAAAATATACCAGCTTAGTAAAATCATCATTGAAATGACAAAAATACTGTTTGATCAATTCTGAATTAACACACATTAAAGAGAAAGTTCAATCTGATTAATTAGTGTCCATTAATTCATAATAATTGTTAACCCATATAAGTGTCCAATCGTCTCCTTGAGGGCTTCAAGAAGGTGTAACACTTAGAGTTCCAGAGAGATGCAGAGGGGCCCACATCCCATACGGACATGAGGGTGCTATATCACTACACACGTAAATGTTTGAGTCCTCGACCAACTCTGCTTCGGTCGCAGTTAGGTTTCCTGTCATGGGAGCACGTGACAGTGTGTCAGCTGTCCACAAATCTTTCCCTGGCACATATGAGATGGAATATGAATATCTCATCAGACGCATTCGAAAACGCTGGATACGTGGTGGAAGGCAATCTAACGTCTGCGAACCCAACAGACTCAAAAGTGGTTTATGATCTGTCTCTAACTGAAAATGTCTACCAATGAGATAAGTACTGAATCTTTCACAAGCCCAGGTGATACTAAGAGCTTCTTTTTCCACCTGTGCGTATCTCTGTTCAGTCTGCGATAGAGACCGTGACACATATGCTACAGGTCTCCATACTTGACCCCATTTTTGAAGTAACACACTCCCCAGACCATAAGCAGATGCGTCTGCCGTGACTTTACATTCCCGGTTTGTATCATACATGGCTAACACTGGTGGGGATATAAGCATTTCTTTTAGCTCATTAAATGCTCTAGCCTGATCAACTCCCCACATCCAACAGTTTTTCTTAGACAAGAGATCCCTCAGAGGCTTGTCTCGCTCTGCCAACTGTGGAATAAACTTCCCCAGCTGATTAACCATCCCGAGGAAACTTCTGAGTTCACTCACATTTCTAGGTTCCTTCATTTGTCTCACTGCTTCTGTTTTATTTGGATCGGGACTAACTCCCTTAACAGAGATCATGTGACCCAAAAATTTTACCCCCTGCTTTGAAAAATCGCATTTATCAATTTTAAGTGTGATACCAGCTTCTTGAATTTTCCCAAGGATTGTATGCAGATGAGCATCATGCTCCTCCTGTGTTCTCCTCCACACTAACACATCATCCATGTGACAAACTACACCATCTAGTCCCTCCGTAACCTCTGTTACCATTCTGTTCTGGAAATGCTCAGGGGCAGAAGCTATACCAAAAGGTAACCGTTTAAAAAAATAACGACCAAAAGGTGTAATGAAAGTTGTGTATTTTGCTGCATCTTCAGTTAGAGGAATCTGCCAAAACCCCATATTAGCATCTAATTTAGTGAAGATTCTAGCTCCTGCTAGCTTACCGAGTGTTTCATCCACAGAGGGAAGAATATACTTCTCTCTGCAGACAGACTCATTCAGCTTTGTAAGGTCAACACATATGCGCACCGCACCTGTTGGTTTTGGAACAACCACCATCCCTGAACACCACTCAGTTGGCTCCTCAATTCTACAAATCACACCCAAACTTTCCATACGGGACAATTCTTGTTTAACTTTGTCCATCAAAGGAAGTGGAATCCTTCTGGGTGTCTTTAATGAAAATGGTTGAGCTCCTGGTTTCAGTTTGATGTTATAAGGCTGTTTCACCTCACCCAGACCACTGCATAGCTTTGGATAGCTAGTTTTCACTGTTTCAGCAGTTATCTCATTTAATCTAGCTACCAGATCCAGCTTCTGAATGGCTGGTCTACCCAAAAGTGCAGTGTGCAGGTGTTTCAAAACATAAACGCTTTCCTGTATCTCTTTTTCTCCCTTTTTCATTAACATTTCAGCAACCCCCACAACATCCAGAGCATTTCTCCCTGGACCAAGCAGTTGCCTGGTGGCTTTTTTCAGAATGGGGGGGCTCCTGTCTCTGTAGATGTCCTTGAACACATCATATGGCAGAACTGTAACATCAGCACCAGTGTCAATCTTGAATGAGATGGATCTGTTATTAATTTTAACATCCACCTTCCAAGGTTCATCTCCATTATTAATGCTACCTAAAAACAAAGAATCATCTTCTTCGACAGCATGCACATTCTTGAGCGATCGACACACCTTCTTATAATGTCCCATCTTCCCACATAAATGACATTTTTCCCCCTTGGCTGGACAGTCATGTTTGGGATTGAATGAAGAGCTGCCACACTTATAACAATGAGAGTTCTCCCTTTTAGTATTTGAAGTAGTGTGCGCTCTGGGTGGATATTTAGTCTTGCCACGCTTAACATAACTCTTGTACACTCTGTCAACAGATTTACCCTTCTCTGTTTCTGAACTGATATCATGACGCAGACAGGATTGCTGCCGTTTCACTTCTTCACTCTGTCTTGCTGAATAGATGGCTTTCTCAAGAGTTAAATCTGGGTCAAGCTGCATGCGTTCGGATAATCTTTTATCCTGCAGACCCACCACCAGTCTGTCCCGAATCAGTTCATCATGTAGCGCTCCATAACTGCAATGTTCTGCTAGCGCATACAGTGAAGTAACAAAAGCATAGACAGTTTCATGCTCCTCTTGTTTGCGCATGTTAAATCTGGCACGCTCATAAATCACATTCTTCTTAACAACGAAGAAAGCTTGAAAACCATCACGAACTCCTCGATACGTGTTTCTTTGATCATCTGGCAACGCTAATCCCCATAACACGTCATCAGCTTCATCTCCCATGCAATAAATTAGCGTGTTAACTTGGTTCTCCTCAGAACTAGAGTTCAGATTACTTGCCAGACGAAACCGTTCGAATCGTCGTATCCACTTGGCCCACTCCTGTGGCTTCGTGAAGTCAAAAGACTCCGGCGGCTGGATGCTAAACGTAGCACACGGACCAGCAGAAGCGACTCGCGGCGCGTCGTCATCAGCCATGTCTCCGGCAGCCAAACAACGTCGCACCCTCACGATGACTCCAACACTCCTGACACCATGTCGTGTTATTGAAAGAGTCCTCCGGCAAAACGTGTCAACGTGAATTCTTTATTTCAGATCGCCCTGCTTCCAGCTTAGCCATCAGCCTTACGATCAGCGTCACCTGGCACCCTGAGCCTGGCGCTCCTTTTATGACATCATCACAAGTGGCCATCTGTAGTTTTCTCCCAGACCTTACATTAACACCACAGTAGTGAGACATATATGGGATATACCAGACGATGCGTTGACAAAGGACAGACTGACAAGCAGAGCATATATACACAGACAAGACAGGACGTAATCACAAACACCTGGGGACAATTAACTACAGACACAGAGTAGGACTGGGAAACTAAACCTGAAACATGGAAAGTAAACTAGGATGACATAACTGGAGGTTAAACTAAGAGTAAATAAACATGGAGACTAAACTGGAGGTTAAACTAAGAGTAAACAAACATGGAGACTAGACTGGAGGTTAAACTAAGAGTAAATAAACATGGAGACTAAACTGGAGGTTAAACTAAGAGTAATTAAGCATGGAGACTAAACTAGAAGGGAAAGACTAAACTAGAAGGGAAACTAAATAAAACTAACAGACCAGGAACTGACTAACAGAAAAACATCACAAGGAGAACAGACAAGACCAATAGGATGGAGCCATCCTTACAGTACCCCCCTCAAGGACACCCCCAGGTGTCCCCAAGAAGGAACACCCCCAAAAACCCAGGGCGGGCGGAGGGAGAAAACTGCAAGGAAGGAAGGCACAAAGAAGACAAGGGACACAAGAACAACACAAGGGCACAAAACCAAAAACCGGTTGGACGAGACCTAGGGAGGCAAATACAAAGACCAAAACTAAAAACTGTGTAAACTAAACACAAAGACAAACCTAAAACTGCAAAAACTAAACATAAAGACTAAACCTAAGATAGCATCAAAAAACCAAAGAGAGTGACCAGGAGACCGACATCAGGCAACAGCCGGTCAGGCGCGCGGCCGGGAGACTGTCCATTAGAGGCCACAAGACGATAAGTTTTAGGAAGGCCGGCCGAGAGGCCGTCCATCAGAGGTCACAAGCGAGGAGTCAGCATGAGGACGGCCAGTAGGAGGTGAGCCAACAGTCGTCGAAGGGCCAAGTAGAAAGTCGTCTTTGGGCGTCGAAAAGTCGAGCGCTGAGACGACATCAATCGTCGTTGAGTCGAGAGCAGAGACCCACGAAGTCGACGAGATGAGTATCGAGACAACCAAAGGCGTCAAGACGAGCGTCGAGAGTGTCGAGACGTCTGAAGGTGTTGAGGCAAGTGGTGAGACGTTTGAAGGCGTCAAGACGAAAGTCGAGACGTCTGAAGGCGTAGAGACGAGAGTCGAGACGTCTGAAGGCGTAGAGACGAGTGTCGAGACGTCTGAAGGTGTAAGGACGAGAGTCGAGACGTCCGGAGATCTCGTGATGAACGTCGAGAGTGTCGAGACATCTGAAAGTGTCGAGGCGAGTGTTGAGATGACCGAAAGCGCCGAGACGTGTATTGAGAAGTCAGAAGGCGTCGAGACGAGAGTCTCGACGTCTGAAGGTGTAGAGCCGAGAGTCGAGACGTCTGAAGGCGTAGAGACAAGAGTCGAGACGTCTGAAGGCGTAAAGACAAGAGTCGAGACGTCTGAAGGCGTAGAGACGTGTGTCGAGATGTCTGAAGGCATCGAGACGTGTGTCGAGACATCTGAAGGCGTAAAGGCAAGAGTCAAGACGTCTGAATAATAATAATAATAATAATAATACTTTATTTATAGAGCCCTTTAAAACAACCACAGCTGTAACAAAGTGCTGTACATAAAATCAAGAACATTTAAACACATAAAAATAAAACAGTTGTTAAAACATTAAGATCAATAAAAACAATAAAAACAGTGCAGAACAAAATCAGTCTGTGCTAAAAGCCAGTGAGTAAAAATGTGTTTTTAAAAGAGTTTTAAAACTGGACAGTGAAGGAGCTTGTCTGACGGGAAGAGGGAGATCGTTCCACAGTTTTGGAGCAGCAACAGAAAAAGCTCTGTCTCCTCTGAGCCTCCGTTTGGACCTCGGCACCTCCAGAAGCAGCTGATCAGCTGATCTGAGGCACCGAGCAGGAGAGTATGGGTGAAGCAGCTCAGAGAGGTAGGATGGAGCAAGACCATTTAAACTTTTAAAAACAAATAAAAGAATCTTAAAATGAACTCTAAAATGAACAGGCAGCCAGTGGAGTGAAGCCAGAGTGGGGGTGATGTGCTCCCTCTTATGAACTCCAGTTAGAAGGCGAGCAGCAGCGTTCTGGACCAACTGGAGACGTCTGAGGGAGGACTGGCTGACTCCAAGGTAAAGAGCGTTACAGTAATCCAGCCGAGAGGTGATGAAGGCATGGATTACTGTTTCCAGCTGCTGCTGTGTAAGGATGGACTTTACCTTAGCCAGCTGTCTGAGGTGATAAAAACTGGTCTTGACCACCGCTCCAATCTGGGAATCTAATTTAAAATCACTGTCCATTTTAAAACCCAAGTTAGAAACTGTTTTCTTTACATGTGGTGCCAGAGGGCCCAGATCAACAGGGCAAGGTTCACAAGAGCCACTAGGACCAAACACCATCACTTCTGTTTTCTTTTCATTAAAATTTAAAAAGTTTAAAGACATCCAAGCTTTGATGTCTTCAAGACACAACAGAAGTGGCCTGATTGAGGAGGCATCTTTCTTTTTTAGTGGCATATAGATCTGACTATCATCGGCGTAACAATGAAAAAAGATCCCATGCTTTCTGAGGATTGATCCCAATGGAAGTAGGTAAAGGGAGAAAAGCAGGGGACCTAAAATGGAGCCCTGTGGAACCCCAAAACACAGAGGAGCAGTGGAGGATTCAGAACCAGCTATGTTCACAGACATGGTTCTGTCTGCCAGATAGGACCTAAACCAGCTCAGTGCAGTACCACAGATACCCACTTGGTGCTGTAAACGTGATATTAAAACGTTATGGTCCACTGTGTCAAAGGCAGCGGTTAGGTCGAGCAGGACAAGAACCACATGTTCACCAGAATCATTGGCCATAAGAATGTCATTAAGATACAAGATACAAGATACAAGAGGTTTATTGACATTGCATCAATTTCCACCGATACAGCGTAAGTATGTAATTACAGTCATCCAGGAGAGAGATTAGTGTAACAAGCTGCAGCTGAACAAAACATATTTTATCGATATGTTCTTAGCGCGGCCTACCCATCTGTCCCCAGATGAAGGTCAAAGATAGGAAAACAGGATAAGACACGGGGTTTACAGCGTTGATATTAAAAAAAGATGAATCACGTTTTGTCTTCAAGACACCGCGTGATCCAGTAAAAACCATATCAAATAAAGCACATTTAGTTACAGGACAAGATGCATTTATGACGGCAGGCGGGAGGAAACAGTCTGTGTGTAACAATTCTAGATAAGAAACAGTTCGCTGGTCTCAGAGCTCGGCTCAAACCAAGAATGCACACAGAAACCTCTCGGGGGAGGGGTAGGAGGGTAGCGGGTTCCTTCAGCTCCCAGTCTAGGAGAAGATTTGTAGCCTTCAACAGTCCAAGGCCAGAGGCCAGATTAGATTAGTTGCTTTATTTTCCAGTCAGACCACAGTGTTCTTTTACTGCGGTCTTTAAGTCCAGGTTCTGTTTTCTGGGTCCAAATCGCCGAATTCGTGTCAGGTTCCGAGCTAAAAGATCCTTCCGTATGTGCCCTGTTTTAATCCGAGCGGCTGTAAACGAGTCCACAGTTCACACTGCAGGTCCGCGGCAGCCACCGCTTCTCTCACCGTGTGACTCAGCCCGCACAACAGCTGGGAAGGTCCTTCATAGCCTGGATCAAAGCATTTTCGCTGAGCGGAGGTCCTCGTCAGCACGCCAATCGCCGCGGTCCCCCTCAGCCCTTCAGTGGCATGAGCCACCGGTGTCCCAATAAATCACAGAGATTCCACGTCCCCGACAGAAAGAGCGGACAGTTGCATTAGCCTGCTCATAGAGTCCATAATGCAGCTCACCGCCTGCGTGTCGATAGGGCGCCCTGGCTCTCCCTGGCCGGTGCGCTTCGCAGAAATTTTTGTTGTCGATAGAATCGATAAGTGAAATAGCCCAGAAGACAGTCCACGCACATAATTCCATTCCAAATTGGTTCGAGCGAGCGCTGAAGAGTTATAGACGAGACAAATGCAGAAGCGGGGGAGGGAATGCAGGGAGATGTAGGAGCAAAAGGAGATGCGACCAGTCCCTGCCGAGAGCGGAAGTAGAAACTCTGACTAGAGCTGATTCTGTGATGTGGCGAGTTTTGAAGCCAGACTGAAAAATCTCCATTATGTTGTGCTCGTCCAGAAAACATTTCACCTGTGAATACACAATTTTTTCTAAAATTTTTGAAATAAAAGGCAGCTTGGAGATGGGCCTAAAATTAGCCAAGACAGATTGGTCTAGGCTGGGCTTTTTAAGCAGGGGCTGCACCACCGCATGTTTAAAACTTATTGGCACAACACCTGAGGACAGACTGCTATTGATAACAGCAAGGATCACCTGCCTGATGCTGGAAAAAACCTCTTTTAACAGACGAGGGGGGACAAGGTCACGAGGGGAACCTGATGGCTTAATATGGCCAACCACATCCTCTAAAAGGGTCAGAGTCACTGGTTCAAATCTATCGAACACAGCCAGGCAGGGGACCAAGCAGGAGGGGTCAAAAGCAGGGGCTGAAATAAGGGCCCTTGTGGTAACAACCTTATTTATAAAAAACTGCAGGAAGTCATTACAGAGTTCAGTTGAGGCTTCATGGCAGACAGGTTGTGGGGCCTTCAGGACAGAGTCAATAGTTTCAAAAAGGACACGCAGGTTGTTGTGATTGGACGTGATAATGTCTGACAAGTATTGTTTTTTGGCCTCTTTAACAATGTTCTGGTACTGACGTTGACAGTCCTTTAAAATGTGAAATGAAACCTCCAGTTTATCCTTTTTCCATCTCCGTTCAGCTCTGCGGCACTCCTGTCTGGCTGCAAGAGTTTTTTCATTGAACCAGGGTTCAGATCTGGCTTTAGGTTGCACCAGTTTAAATGGTGCCACAGAGTCCAAAATGGTTTGACAGGAGGCGTCAAACCAGGAGCTCAGCTGATAGGTGTCAGCAACAGAGTCAGATGGAGCACAGAGCTGTTCAAAGGCAGCAGAGAACTGACAAGCAGTGGAAGGTTTAAAAACTCTACGTCGCTGGGCAGGAACGTAGTTTTTAACTGGAGCACAGGACAAACCAACATCAAATAAAACAGGCCTATGGTCAGAAATAACATTATCATAAAGTTCCAGGTCGGTCACAGACAAGCCGTGAGAGAGAACCAGGTCCAACGTGTGTCCATGTTCATGCGTGGGACCAGCCACCCACTGAACCAGGTTAAAAGAGTCAGTGAGGCTCAGAAAGTCCTTCACCAGTGGTTTCTCTGGACAGCATACATGTATGTTAAAATCCCCAACAATAAGGACTGCATCGTGGTTTATCATTATTCCAGTCAGGAAATCAGAAAAGTCATTCAAAAAATCCTTATTATATTTGGGGGCTCTGTAGATGACAACGCACAGCACGGGATGTGAGCGACCCACCTCAAATAAAGTCACCTCAAAGCTGGAGAAAGAAGATGGTGCAATGCATTGCTTGCATTTAAAACTGAGTTTATAAACCACTGCTGTTCCTCCTCCACGGCCTGACATCCGAGGGGAGCTCAGATAAGAGCAGCCGTCTTGTAAAAGTTCAACAAAAACACTGGAGTCATCAGCCTCGACCCAGGTCTCTGTGATACAGAATAAATCCAAATGATGGGAAGTGAAAAATTCCCGCAGGATGAAGGTTTTGTTTGTTACAGACCTGGCGTTCACCAGGCCAATTCTGGCAGTAACTGCAGCCTGTAAACTGACAGGCGCTAGGACCCGGGGCAGCGTCTTAAGCTGGGGCAGCGTCTTCAGGCTCTGCAGGTTCACTCCGCGCCTGTGGAGACGAGAGAAGCAGGAGCGGTGGGGGCGAACGCCCGCGCCCAGGCCGGTGACAGGTAGCAGGCAGCTGTCAACAGGATCCAGGAAACGCCAAAGCACAGAGAAAGACGGAAATACTCCATTTCTTGATTGAGAAATGGATGTAGAACGGGCCAGGCAGATCTTTAGCTTCACCAGCTGTCCTCCACGTTTACCGCGGTAAGGACAGGATTTCCGCCGGTGGGGCAATGCAGGTACCCGGAAGAGATCAGCTGGGACACCTGACAGGAACGGGGGTAAAGTTTTCTGTCCACCATAATCAAAGGCACTGAGGTTGCCAACAACATTTTGAAAATCCAGGAGGAACTGGCGATTGTACACAAGCACAGACTTAGTGCTAAGCACGAAACAAAGAAATAAAACAATCCAAACCAAGAGCGACAGACGGACAGCCTCAAGCACTGGCTCCATCTTTCCACATCTCTACACTGAAGGCGTAGAGACGTGTGTCGAGATGTCTGAAGGCATTGAGACGAGTGTCAAGATGTCTGAAGGAGTAGAGACGAGTGTTGAGACGTCTGAAGGTGTCGAGACGACTGAAGACGTTGAGACGAGAGTCGAGATGTCCGAATGCGTCAAGACGAGTGTTGAGACGTCTCAAGGCATCGAGACGAGTGTTGAGACGTCTCAAGGCGTCGAGACGAGTGTTGAGACGTCTCAAGACATCAAGACGAGTGTTGAGACGTCTGAAGGCGTCGAGACGAGAGTCAAGACGTTTGAAGGCGTCGAGACGAGAACCAAGACGTCAGGAGGTGTAGAGACAAGCGTAGATTTGACAGGAGGCATCAAGACGAGCGAGGAGAAGTCTGGAGGCATCGAGACAAGAGTTGAGACGTCTGGCATAGAGACGTCTGGCATAGAGACGTCAAGCGTAGAGATATCTGGCGTGGAGACATCTAGCGTAGAGGTGTCTGGCGTAGAGGCGTCTGGCGTAGAGACATCTGGCGTAGAGACATCAAGCGAGGAAAAATCGAGCAAAGAGATGTATGGCGTAGAGACGTCTGGTGTAGAGACGTCTGGCGAGGAAACATCAAGCGAGGAAACAACAAGCGAGCAAACATCAAGCGAAGACACGTCTGACGTAGAGACGTCTGGCGTAAAGACGTCTGGCAAGAAAACATCAAGCGAGCAAACATCGAGCGAAGAGACGTCTGGCGTAGAGACGTCTGGCAAGGAAACATCGAGCGAGCAAACATCAAGCAAAGAGACGTCTGGCGTAGAGACGTCTGGCGTAGAGACGTCAGCGGTATGGATACCCTCAGTCGATGTTGAGACATCAGTGGTGCGTGGACCCTCAGTTGATGTTGAAGCATCAGCAGTACATGGACCCTCTGTAGACGTTGAGGCATCAGCGGTGCGTGGACCCTCTGTAGACGTGGAGGCGTCCGTTGCGCTGGGACCCTCTGTAGAGGTGGAGGCGTCCGTTGCACTGGGACCCTCTGTAGAGGTGGAGGCGTCCGTTGTGCTGGGACCCTCTGTAGAGGTGGAGACGTCTGTGGCGCTAGGACCCACTGTAGAGGTGGAGGCAAGCACCCTCTGGTGCCGGAGGCAGGGTAGCGCCCTCTGGAGCCGGAGGTAGGGCAGCGTCCTCTAGAGCCGAAGGACCAGGAACAAAAGGACCTGGAGCCGGAGGCAGGGCAGCACCCTCTAGAGCCGAAGGACCAGGACCTGAAGGACCAGGTGCCGAAGGACCAGGAGCCGAAGGACCAGGAGATGAAGGACCAGGAGCCGAGAAACCAGGAGTCGAGGAACTAGGAGAACCAGGTTCCAGCTCTTCAGTTGCTCAGCTTGCAACTAAAGAGCTGGAACCAGGGATCGAAGAACAAAAACCAGGAGCCGAAGAGTCGAGAGAAGCGTCGACAGCCAATGAATCATGTGAGGGGAAACCAGGTGCAAGAACAGGAGCTGAAGAGTCTGTAGGTCCTCTCTGCCATCGATCCCTGCCAGGACTGTGCCGGCGTGGTCCAGGACCAGACCGGAACACCTCTTTTGGTTCAGGGCCCTCCAAAGCGCAGGAGAAGTGAGGGGCGTCTTCTAGGACCCCCTCTGAGAAGGATACAGTAAGCACTGGAGAGCCGGCAGGGGGTGAGGGAGCTGAGGAAGAGACCCTTACAGGGAGGAACAGTTCAAGCGGGCCAGTGACTGATCTAAGCGTTGATTCATTAATAGATTTAATCTTATTCAAGAGCTGGTAATATTCAGGGATAGATAAGAGACCAAGGGCCTCATGTACAAAGACTTGCGTGGACTTCTTACTGAAACGTGACGTACGGTCAAATCCAGAAAACGGCGTACGCACAAAAAAATCCAGATATATCAAACTGTGCGTACGCCGGAATCCACGCACATTGCTTTTGTACATCACAATCAACGTGGAATTGAGCGCACATGAGAGAGTGGCCGACTCCGCCTTTGACACGCCTCCATATAAATATGTAAATTCATTTAAATATGCCCTGCACCAGAGGAATGTCGTCTTTGCTCTATTGCAAATCATGTTGAAACGTGGAAAAAAGAGGAACTTCACGGACTGTGAACTGGAGACACTGAGGTAGAGGCACGAAGAAAAGTTTTGTTTGGCACGCTGTCCGCTGGCGTTACAGCTAAGCGCAAAAGGCGTGAGTGGGACAGCCTGTGTGAAGCTGTAAATGCTGTGGGGTCAGAGCAGCGAACACCGGCAGAACTAAAAAAAAAGTGGCCAATTGTCCTCTCGATGACTGACCGGCTGCGGGAATGGACGTCATTAAACCTCCGCTCTTGCTCAGTGTGGGGGTTGGCGAGAGGAGTCATGAGCCATGTTTTTAGTGGGTAACCACGGTCCCCTGTGAAATAAAAATAATAAATTACAAATGGGCAGAGTCAGATGCTTATCAGTTCGTAATGCGGCGCTTTTGGGTTACTTTGTGTTAATGAACGCAGCAGTGCGCTGGTGAAAGGCGGACGCATTCCACACTTTACGCACGTGTTTATTTGCAGAACCGCTATACACACAGAAACAAACAAGGGCTTGGTAGACTGCTCTGAAACTGCATTTTAACCAGCCATTAACAGAAAGTTGATCACTTGAAGCACTGACTAGTAATGGAACTTCAAAGACAGGGCGACATGTGGGGGCGCACAGGTTCCATGTGCATAAGAGATTATAAGGATGTAAAAATAATAATTTTGTTGCCACTATTTTGCGCATGCTTTTGTATCCACTCATCTAATTGCGTCCATGTGGATGTAATAATTGTTAATCATGTGTGTTTGGTGTGAACAATAATGATTTTCACATCATGAACAGTTTCTCAGAATCACCTCTAAGTGTCGCCAATGGAACCAAAACCACAGAAACGTGCGTACGCCAGCCCTGGAGTTGGCGTGGGGCTGCGCACATTTCCACGTTCAGTTCTGTTTTGATACATACAGAGTTTTGCGTGGAAAATGGCGTACGCAAGGTTTTTGTGCGTATGCACCGTTGATACATGAGGCCCCAGGTGTAGACATCAACAGTTTTTCAGCTAGTGAGAGTAATAAATTTGAACTGGCCGGGTTACCTTCAGCTGAGGACAACAGTCTTTGTTGAGTAGAGTTTATGTGATGGATGTCAGAAATGTTTATCATCCCAGAAAAACTTCCTGGGATGACCTCTGCTGGTGTAATGTGACATTGTTCTGTTGACTGACCTGTGGGTTGGCCCCCCTCCATCTGGTCACTAGATGAACAGGGAGATGAGTGAGCGGTGAGAAGACCCGTCCCCGTGGAGACGTTGTGACCGGGTTCACCGGACCAAGCCGGAACAGCTGCGAGCGACAGTGGGGTGTTTGTTTCCACCCTCACCGGAAACCTAAGAGGTGAGGCCATAGAACTCGCTCCCACTGGAGCGCTGGAGTCGTACCCAAAATACTCGGATTCGCCGAACAGAGTCTGATCAGCTGACCAAGACGGAGGTGCAGGCGAACGCTTCCGGGTCTTCTGTTTACTGCTTTTACAGTGGCGAGGAGACTGGGGAACAATAGGAAAACACAGTTCGTCGTCATCCTCACCCGAGGTCCATCCGGGAACGACGAGTGGACCTGGAGGAAGAGCCGAACTGGAGAAGGACGTCAGGCGGTCCTCGTGGAGCTGAAATCCACCACAACGGAAAACGGTCTTGTCCCTCTGCGTGGACTCGAGTGAACAGGTAGGAAAATCGTTCCGTCCGCTGGGCTTTTTGGATAGTCGGCGCATAATGTCAGGAATCACTCAGAGAACGTGTTTAAACCCAGTGGTGCAGACGGAAACGCAGGGGGCAAGAAGTTATAAAAATAAATATTTTAATAACAATAAACAAAAATACTGTTGTGGCAGCAAAATCACTTAAATGGTTGTAGTGAGAGACATATGGGATATACCAGACGATGCGCCGACAAAAGACAGACTGACAAGCTGAGCATATATACACAGACAAGACAGGACGTAATCACAAACACCTGGGGACAATTAACTAGAGACACAGAGTAGGACTGGGAAACTAAACCTGAAACATGGAAAGTAAACTAGGATAACAGAACTGGAGGTTAAACAAAGAGTAAATAAATATGGAGAATAAACTAGAAGGGAAAGACTAAACTAGAAGGGAAACTAAATAAAACTAACAGACCAGGAACTGGGTGCATTGTGGAATGGGTAGTGGCCAAGGGCGGGGACCCTGGCGGTCTGATCCTCGGCTACAGAAGCTGGCCATTGGGACATGGAATGTCACCTCTCTGGTGGGGAAGGAGCCTGAGCTAGTGTGTGAGGTTGAGAGGTTCCGGCTAGAAATAGTCGGACTCACCTCAACGCATGGCTCTGGCTCTGGAACCAGTTTCCTTGAGAGGGGTTGGACACTCTTCCACTCTGGAGTTGCCCCTGGTGAGAGGCGCCGAGCAGGAGTGGGCATACTTGTTGCCCCCCATCTTGGTGCCTGTACGTTGGGGTTCACCCCGGTGAACGAGAGGGTAGCCTCCCTTCGCCTACGTGTGGGGGGACGGGCTCTGACTGTTGTTTGTGCCTATGCGCCGAACGGCAGCGCAGATTACCCACCCTTTTTGGAGTCCTTGGAGGGGGTATTGGAGGGTGCGCCTCCTGGGGACTCCCTTGTTCTGCTGGGGGACTTCAACGCTCACGTGGGCAATGACAGTGAGACCTGGAGGGGTGTGGTTGGGAGGAACGGCCCCCCTGATCTGAACCCGAGTGGTGTTCTGTTGTTGGACTTCTGTGCTCGTCATGGATTGTCCATAACGAACACCATGTTCAGGCATAAGGGTGTCCATATGTGCTCTTGGCACCAGGACACCCTAGGTCGTAGTTCAATGATCGACTTTGTTGTCGTCTCATCTGATCTGCGGCCGCATGTCCTGGACACTCGGGTGAAGAGAGGGGCGGAGCTGTCAACTGACCACTACCTGGTGGTGAGTTGGCTCCGATGGTGGGGGAGGATGCCGGTCAGACCTGGCAGACCCAAACGTATTGTGAGGGTCTGCTGGGAACGTCTGGCAGAGTCTCCCGTAAGACGGAGCTTTAACTCCCACCTCCGGGAGAGCTTTGAACACGTTCCGAGGGAGGCGGGGGACATTGAGCCCGAGTGGGCCATGTTTCGCGCCTCTATTGTCGAGGCAGCTTATCGGAGTTGTGGCCGCAAGGTTGTTGGTGCCTGTCGTGGTGGCAACCCTCGAACCCGGTGGTGGACACCGGCGGTGAGGGATGCTGTCAAGCTGAAGAAGGAGTCCTATTGGGCCTTTTTGGCCTGTGGGACCCCGGAAGCAGCAGATAGGTACCGGCAGTCCAAGCGGCATGCGGCTCGGGTGGTTGCTGAGGCAAAAACTCGGGCGTGGGAGGAGTTCGGAGAGGCCATGGAGAATGACTTCCGTACGGCTTCGAGGCGATTCTGGTCCACCATCCGGCGTCTCAGGGGGGGAAAGCGGTACGCGACCAACACCATTTATGGTGGGGATGGCGTGCTGTTGACCTCAACTCGGGATGTTGTGAGTCGGTGGGCGGAATACTTCGAAGACCTCCTCAATCCTACTGGCACGTCTTCCACTGAGGAAGCGGAGCCTGGGGACTTTGGGTCGGGCTCTCCAATCTCTGGTGCTGAGGTCGCCGAGGTGGTTAAAAAGCTCCGCGGTGGCAAGGCTCCGGGGGTGGATGAGATTCGTCCTGAGTTCCTTAGGGCTCTGGATGTTGTGGGGTTGTGTTGGCTTACGCGACTCTGCAATATCGCGTGGACATCGGGGGCAGTTCCCTTGGATTGGCAGACTGGGGTGGTGGTTCCCCTATTCAAAAAGGGGGACCGTAGGGTGTGTTCCAACTATAGAGGGATCACACTCTTAAGCCTCCCTGGTAAGGTCTATTCAGGGGTTCTGGAGAGGAGGGTCCGTCGGATAGTCGAACCTCGGATTCAGGAGGAGCAGTGTGGTTTTCGTCCTGGTCGTGGAACACTAGACCAGCTCTACACCCTCAACAGGGTCCTGGAGGGTGCGTGGGAGTTTGCCCAACCAGTTTACATGTGCTTTGTAGACTTGGAAAAGGCATTCGACCGCGTCCCTCGGGGGGTTCTGTGGCGGGTACTCCGGGAGTATGGGGTACCAGGCCCATTGATATGGGCTGTTAGGTCCCTGTACGACCGGTGTCAGAGCTTGGTCCGCATTGCCGGCAGTAAGTCAGGCTCGTTTCCGGTGAGAGTTGGACTCCGCCAAGGTTGCCCTTTGTCACCGATTCTGTTTATAACTTTTATGGACAGAATTTCTAGGCGCAGCCAAGGTGTTGAGAGGATCCGTTTTGGTGGCCTTAGAATCGCTTCTCTGTTTTTTGCAGATGATGTGGTCCTATTGGCTTCATCAGCTCGTGATCTACAGCTTTCGCTGGAGCGGTTTGCAGCTGAATGTGATGCGGCCGGGATGAGGATCAGTTCCTCCAAATCCGAGGCCATGGTCTTGAGCCGGAAAAGGGTAGCGTGCCCTCTCCGGGTCGGGGAGGAGGTCCTTACCCAAGTGGAGGAGTTTAAGTATCTCGGGATCTTGTTCACGAATGAGGGAAAACTGGAGCGTGAGATCGATAGGCGGATAGGTGCAGCGTCCGCAGTGAAGCGGGCGCTGTACCGGTCTGTCGTGGTGAAGAGAGAGCTGAGTCAAAAGGCAAAGCTCTCAATTTACCGATCGATCTACGTTCCCACCCTCATCTATGGTCATGAGCTTTGGGTTATGACCGAAAGAACAAGATCTCGGATACAAGCGGCTGAAATGAGTTTTCTCCGCAGGGTGGCTGGACTCTCCCTTAGAGATAGGGTGAGAAGCTCAGTCATCCGGGAGGGACTCGGAGTAGAGCCGCTGCTTCTCCACATCGAGAGGAGCCAGTTGAGGTGGCTCGGGCATCTGGTTAGGATGCCTCCTGGACGCCTCCCTGGTGAGGTGTTCCGGGCATGTCCCACCGGGAGGAGACCCAGAGGAAGACCCAGGACACGCTGGAGGGACTATGTTTCTCGGCTGGCCTGGGAACGCCTTGGGATTCCCCCAGAGGAGCTGCTCCAAGTGGCTGGGGAGAGGGAAGTCTGGGCCTCCCTACTTAGGCTGCTACCCCCGCGACCCGACCAAGGATAAGCGGAAGAAAATGGATGGATGGATGGATGGAGACCAGGAACTGACTAACAGAAAAACATCACAAGGAGAACAGACAAGACCAACGGGATGGAGCCATCCTTACAATACAGGTCAACAATTTGTAAATGAAACCCATATAATTACACTATGAAAGCCTAACAAATTTCCGTCGAGTGGTTTAAGAGCTGTTTATCTAAACAGTAGATATCTGTTTGCGGTAGCTATACCGCTAACAACAAAGATAAAAGAGCAATTTTTTTTAGCTCTGAAAATCTTCTGCAGCTAACAGTTTGTAAAGACCACCAAATAATTATGCTCTGTAAGTTTTAAGAAAATCTGTGGTGTGGTTTATGACTTATCTTCTCATAATTTTTCCTCTTCTCATAATTTTTTCCTTTTTCCTCTTTCGAATGTTTGGCCTTCAATTTCAAAGCCCCACTCCTGATGAACGTTATATTGATTTATAGACCTCCCAAACCGCATGTTTCATTTAACTCAGAAATGCATGACCTCCTCACCTTTTTCTGCACCTCCCCTGTAAAAACTATTTTTCTTGGCGATCTAAATATCCACATGGACAATTCCTCTTCCCCTCTGGCTACAGATTTTAAGTCTCTTTTGGAATCTCTCAACCTCACCCAACATGTGGACGCCCCTACGCACAACAGGGGGCATACTCTGGATTTGGTGATTACAGACACTGTACTCAATAACTTGTCTGTATATGACCTGGGTGTCTCAGACCACAGGGTCATCTCCCTGGAAGTGCCTTCAACTTCGCCTTCTTCTAACCCAAAACAACCCATCCAGTTCCGTGACTATAAAAACATTTCCCCTGATGTTTTGTTTGCTGATCTTATCAGCAGATGACTCTGTGAATTATTACAACCAATCTCTCCAGGAGCTTCTGGACCTACATGCTCCCTTGAAGACAAGACTGGTGTCTTTCTCCCGTTCAGCCCCCTGGTACACTGGTGAGCTGCGCAGGATGAAGGCAACTGGCCGTGCTATTGAGAGACGTGTAAAATCATCTGGTCTCTCGGTACATAAGCAAGCGTACAAAGAACATCAGAAAGCGTACGCCTATTCTCTTAAAGAAGCACGCTCCAAATATTACTCCAACATCATCAACACCTGCCCTGGAAACTCTAAACAGCTCTTCTCCACAATAACTCATCTGCTTAATCCCATTAAACAAAATCATGAGGACTCTGTTCAAAAATGCGACCTGTTCCTCTCATCATTTAAAAACAAAGTTAACACTATCAGATCCCAGCTCCACAACCTCCCTGACCTTAGTGTGCCATCTACCCATCTGCTTTCTGGGACCCTGAGCAGCTTTGATGAAGTTGTTCAGAGTGAGGTAGAGACCATCCTCAAGAAAATGAAGCCTTCATCCTGCGCCCTGGATCCCTTCCCCTCATCTCTCATAAAATCCAATCACTCTGCAATTAGCCCATTAATCACACAAATAATAAATCAGTCTCTACAATCTGGTCATGTTCCACTGCCTCTAAAAACTGCCATCATTAGGCCTCTTCTGAAAAAATCTAATTTGGATCCCGACATTTTTTCAAATTACCGGCCAATTTCCCACCTCCCATTTCTGTCCAAAGTGCTGGAGAAAGCAGTTGCTGCTCAGCTGCAGGAACACCTACAGCAACACTCTCTGTATGAGAAGTTCCAGTCTGGATTCAGAGCAGCTCACAGTACTGAGACTGCATTGCTGAGAGTAACCAATGATGTCCTCATGGCTGCTGACACTGGTTCTCCCTCCATCCTTGTCCTCCTTGACCTCACTGCAGCCTTCGACACTGTGGACCATAGTATCCTCCTCCACCGTCTTCATGTGGAGGTCGGTCTCTGTGACACTGTCCTGGACTGGTTCAGATCTTTCCTCTCCAATAGGCTGGAATGTGTCAGTCTTGGCAATGCCACTTCCCAGACAGTCGGTGTCTCCTGTGGTGTACCTCAGGGGTCAGTTCTGGGGCCCCTGCTGTTTTCCCTTTACATGCTGCCTTTGGGTCAAATTATTAATCAGTTCAACATTTCCTTTCACTGCTATGCCGACGACACACAACTTTACATCAGGACTGGAACATCATCATCATCCCTATCTCCGTCTTCACTCACTGTTCTCTCTGCCTGCCTGGAGGAAATAAAGGCATGGATGAATCAAAACTTTCTTCAACTAAACTGCTCCAAGACCGAGGCCATATTGATTGGCACCCCTCACCAGATACAAACATCAACTTTAACAACAATCTCCTTCTCTGGTCAAGACATCCCCCTCTCCACCTCTGTTACAAATCTTGGAATAAAAATGGACTCTCATCTCACATTTGAAAATCACATTAAGCATCTGTTTAAAACCTGCTTCTTCCATCTTCGAAACATCTCCAGACTTCGCCCATCTCTGACTTTTTCTGATGCTGAGAAACTCGTCCATGCCTTTGTCTCCTCCAGGCTCGACTACTGCAACTCCCTGTTTATTGGTATCCCTGGCAAAAACATTCAGAAGCTTCAATATATTCAAAACAGTGCAGCTAGGATTCTGTTGAGAGTTCGCAAATTTGATCATATTACACCCATTCTCCATAACCTCCATTGGCTTCCTGTCACCTACAGAATTCAATATAAAACTGCTCTCATTACCCATCAATGCTTGCACGGCACTTCACCTGACTATCTAAAGGACATTCTTGCACCATATTCATCCACCCGGTCTCTACGATCACAGAACAGTAATTTACTTCATATTCCTCGGACCAAATTGAGGACCATGGGAGACCGAGCATTCTGTGTGGCTGCCCCCCGCCTGTGGAACTCCCTCCCTGATGACCTGAGAGCTCCACAGTCACTGGTTGACTTTAAAAGCGGCATTAAGACTTTTCTTTTTAAGCAAGCCTATTCTGCCTCCACATGATTTTATCTTTGATCTTAGCTGATATCTTTATTGATTTTACTTGATTTTATCACTTGTTTTATTTTATTTATTTTTTAAGCAAGCCTAAATCTACATGATTTTATCTTTGATCTTAGTCGATATTATTGTTGATTTTATTTGATTTTATCACTTGTTTTATTTTTTATCTTTACCTTGTTACACATTGTAGCACTTTGAGATTTTTATTAATGAAAAGTGCATTACAAATTGAATTCATTATTATTATTATTATTATTATCTTGCTAAAAAACACAGCTAACAGTTGTTGGCTCCAGAGCAGGAGGCCGGGCAGCGACAGAATCAATCCGAGCAGAGGAGGCTTTTTTCGGACACATGAGCTAGAAACAGTTGGTGTGCTCTCTGGAAGTGTACCCCTAGCGGACAAAAGTGGTACTGCACCATTTTTTTGGCCAAAATGAATATCGGCAATATCAGAGCCAAAAATGGGTCTAAAAATATGGGAAAAAATCCATAAATAAGATGCATCGGCGTACAAGCCGCAGGACATTCAAATTAGTTAAAAAAAACTGCGTCTTATACGCCGAAAAGTACGGTACTTGTATTACTATTCCTACTTTGTTGTTTTTCACTTATCGTGGGTATTCAGGTTAGGGCTCCCCCATGATAAACGAGGGACTTCTGTACTTCAAACACTAACTGGGAGGGAAAAAGAGGTGAATTAATTCAAACGGTTTGTGCTACACAGTGGAACAGTGGGCAGAGCTGCTGCCTCTCAACAACAAGGTTGCTGGATTGAATTCTTAGCAGGGACCTTTCTGTTTGTAGTTTGCTTGTTCTCTCCGTGCTGCGTGGGTTTTCTCCCAAAGAACAAAAACATGCATGTTCGGCTGATTGGTGACTCTAAATTGTCTCTAGGTGTGATGTTTTTTTCTCTGTGCAGCTCTGTGATGGACTTGCAACCTGTCCAGGCTGTAGCCCACCTCTGTCACAGTGACTGTTGGACATAGGAACGAGCGATCCCATAAGGAAGAAGCGGATGAAGATAGTGGATGGACGGATAGTTTGAACTAGGAGTGTTAATCCAGTTCGGAAATTTTAAGTTGTGAACTACGAACAAGAATAATTTAGTTTTATTCTGCATGAACTGTAAGAACAAGTTATTGTGAAGCGTGATTTTGATCAACACTATTTAAGATCACAGTTTGATATGAAGTTTTCCTCTTGTTGTTACCGAAAGATCAATTTATTTTCCAATTAATTTTCTCCATGTTTAATTTGTGTATCATTTGTGGTGGATAGGACATACAGACTCACAAAAAGCATGTTTTGACACAGAGAAAGCCCATTTTATAAAACTGGTGAAGACTAAATATTTGGCTCACGTGTTTTTTCACCTTTAACAAATTGTTTTAATGTTTAAAACATACATTTTTACTTTTACACAGAGTTTAGTAAAAGCTTCACATTAAATTGTTAAATTTAAAGCTGCAGATTGTACAACAATTTTTTTTAGGAAGTTAAAATATTTATTTTGAGTTTAAAGGTTAAAAGAAGTGTCCCAGAAGCATTGAAACAAAGAGCAAAAGAAAAATGATTTAAATGTTTTTTTTTTTATCCACAGAGTTAATGTAACTTCAACTTTTCCTGGTCATTGAATTTCACATTTCAACAAATGATTGCATTTTTGAGAAGCTAGGAGATTTTCACAGAGTCTGACTTCCCCTTTTAATTTAGATCATATGCAAACATCTGGAAGCTCTAGCCTCTCATTTAGCCACAAATAAGAACTTTATTTATTTGAAATTGTTAAAAATTAACAAGCACACATTCTCTGAAGAGTAGAAAAATACGAAAAATACAGTTTTTCTTTTATTCTAAAGTATTTTAAGTGACCAGAACTAAAACATTGCTGCTCTAATAAGCTTTATTAGGCAAATAGTTTAAATAATTTCTGGTGACGTCATCACTGGAGCAACAAGGCAAGAGCTGAGCTCCAGCAGAAAGCAACATAAAACAAAGAAATATATATATACTGTATCTGGCACGAACTGAATGTCGCGGACGAACTGAAGAGTCGCCACCAGAAGCCACGAGCTGAGCTGGCTGACCGATTTTGAATCTTTGATTAGAGGGGGCCGAGCGCGGATCTGTGAGCTTGCGTCTCGAGCCACAGGCTAAACTGGCTAGCCAACCTCGAAGCCGCCGCGACCAGAGAGGGCTGAACGCCGCAAAAACCGTCGACAGATATCGTGCGCAGACCTCGGAACTGTTGCGACCGAAGGAGGCTGAGCGCCGTGCAAGTACCGGTGTACCGCTGTCGGGAGCTACGAGCTGGGCTAGCATCGGAGCTACATATGGAGCTACGTGCTGTGCTAACTGAGCTAACATCCAAGCTGCTGTGACCGGAGGAGGCCGAGCACCGTGCGTGAACCGGAGGACCGCCGCCTGGAGCTTCGAGCTGGGCCGGGCACCGTGCGCGAACCGGAGGACCACCGCCTGGAGCTTCGAGCAGGGCCGAGCACCGTGTGCGAACCGGGGGTCCGCCGCAAGGAGCTACGAGCTGGGCCGAGCACCATGTGCAAACCGGGGGACCGCCGCCTGGAGCTGGGCTGGCATCAGAGCTGCACCTGGAGCTACGTGCTGTGCTAACTGGGCTAACATCGGAGCTGCTACGAATGGAGGAGGCAGAGCACCGTGTGCAAACCGGAGGACCGCCGTCTAAGCCGGGCTAGTGAACAAACCTCTTCGAATAACAGATCTGATTGCTGTAGACTGTTGAGACCGTGAGTTCTGATCTGATAACTGCTGATCTGGGTGCTGGGCCACAGCCACCATCGTTAGGCCTGTGAGCCTCATGGAAGGGCCACGTGGTTCAGTAAACAAACCATCAACCAGAGACCTGCTACCACTAGACTACAAACTCTGTAAGTAATGACAAAAAAGGTGAACAAAAGTCACCAGAGTCGGAGGGAAACAACTCAGCAGAAATGCAAGACTTTAAAAAATCACTAAACCTTATGGGTGAAGAAATAGCAAAATTATCAACAAAAATGGATTCCCAGGCCGGTCTGATTGATGAAATAAGACAACTGCAAGAACTGATAATTAGCTAAGACAATAAAATAGCTGAAATGGAACGAAAAATAGATGACTTAGAACAATACACAAAACAAGACAACTTGGTGATCTCAGGACTTGATGTTAGTAAGTGTCGGACATACAGTATGCAAAAACTCTTACTAACACTAACCAAACGGAGAATGCACCACAGGAAGAACTACAGACTCTGGAGGAGCATGTAGTTACTTTTTTAAAGAACAAGGACATTGACATAGAACATGGGGACATTTCATTTTGTCACACCCTGCCCAGTAAATCACCAAGATTCAAACCATCAGTAGTCGTCAAGTTCATTAGCAGAAAGTTAAAAAACAATGTAATTATGCAAGCAAAAAAACTGCAGGGAACAAACGTTTACATAAATGAACATCTAACCAAAAAAATGGAAACATTGCACGTGAAGCAAGGTTGTTAAAAAAGCACAACAAAATAGTGTAGCCGGGTCGGGTGTGGTTAAAATTGAGCACTGAAGTTTAAAAGGTTTAAAAATACTATTTTAAATAAATAAAATTGGTTAAAATGGTTGTACCTAAAAAGTTACCTTTAAAAGCACGCAGGCCCGTTTGCAGAGGAGGTTTGGGACAAGTTTACACACTGACACCAGTTAAATTACACAGTAGTTTAATTAAATAAATAAAATCCTAAATTTAAAATATTTACAGTTTAAAAAAAAGGCTAAAATCCAATCAACATTTAAAAGTGCAATTATGGCAGTCCATTTAAAACAGGAAAATCACACACAAACATATACACACACACACACACACACACACACACACATTCCTACACCAAACCAGGAGTACCGGTACTGTCACCTCCTGGAGGGATTTGGTAACAGTTCAGAGGACAGTTCAGAGTCCACCCTGGTAGGGTCTGTCGTCCGGAAGAGACGCCACTCGGCAGCCGACGCCTGTTTAGTTGAGCTGGACGTTAGGCCCAACTCAGCCCGCAGGACGCGTGACGCGGCCCGCCCCACGCCGTCCAGGCAGCGGACACTAATCCAGGACCAGTCAGCAGATGATGGGCGACCCAGGTGGAGGCAGAACACCAGTCGGGACAGCCGTAGACGAACACCCAGGACAAATAGCCGACAGAAAGACGCCACGGACAAACAGCAGAGAACTAAAACAATAAATATTTAACATTAAAATCTAAAAAGTATAAAACAGAGACAAAATAGCGCTTTTACTCACCACCGAGCTCCACCTCTAGCAGAGAGGGAAGCAGGAAGCTTGGCAGTGGTCGAGAGAACAATACGCTAGCGCGTGACACAGCCAGCATGGATGACGTGTGTCAACCCTGAGAGCTGGCCCCGTTTTAAACAGTAAGCCAGCCCCAGACCCACCAATCACATTGCAGCAACTGTGGTGCGTTTAATGTCCGCAGGACATCCTAGTACTACAATAGCATCAACATGGACAAGAAATGGAAACATCTTTATCAAAACACATGAAAGGGCTCAGCCTAAAATGATAAAAGAGCTGAAGGATCTGGAAAATCTTGGAGGAACTCAGATGACAAATCACTAATCAATGAAACAACTTACATACAAAATGGACATAATATACAGTGAAATGAACAAATACATTAGAACATGACAACATACGAAGACTCAGAACCTAAAATATATAATGTTGAAGATGTGATTGATGCAATTTTTTTTCCTGTAATAAAAGATAGCAAATATTATAATGAAGAGCAGTTTAATAACATCAATATAACAAATGGGGTTCTCTCTATTATTCATTTTAATAGCAGAAGTATAAATGCAAATATATCCAAAATAACAGATTACTTAAAACAGTTAAATAGAACTTTTACGATAATAGCACTGTCAGAGACATGGCTCAATGATGAAAACACAAATAATATTCACATCAAAGGGTATGAATTATTTCATATGAACAGAAATAATAAAGAGGTGGTGGAGTCACTCTATTTGTCAATAATGAAATAAAATGTAAATTAAAAAGTGAAATGTCAATAAGAGTTGATAATATTATGGAAATGATAACAATAGAAATAATAAACAAAAACAATAAAAACATAAGAATAAGTTGTGTATATAGATCACCAGGATCAAATATAGAAATATTTACTGATTAAATCTTGGAGCTATTGGAAAAGAGTTTTAATAAAAAAAGTTTTTTTTGTGTGGAGACTTTAACATTGATATGGGAAATAAAACAGATTCAAATAACATCAGTATATTTATAAACTCAATGTACAGTTTAAATATGTATCCGTTGATATCAAAGCCAACAAGAATTACAACTCATAGTGCCACAATAATTGATAATATTTTCACAAATATAACAAATGGGGATGTGATAGGTGGTATTTTAACGACCGACTTAAGTGATCATTTACCAGTTTTCACAATCTATAAAAATGATCAAAGCATCACAAAAGCAGTTACAACGAAGAAAAAGATCATAAACACGTCAAAAAAAGTTTTGGAAAAATTAAAAGTGGATCTAGATAAACAAGACTGGAATGAAGTGTATGTTGATGATGTGAACAGATCATGAGTTTATGAATATCTTGGAAACTCTGTATGAAAATAATTGTGTGCAAACAAATCATACAAAGAGAAATATCGTTGACCAACCATGGATGACAAAAGGGTTGAGAAATGCTTGTAAAAAAAATTATTTGTATTCATGTTTCTTGAAATTGCGAACTCAGAACGCTGAAGAAAAATATAAAAAGTATAAAAATAAATTAGTAGGGATTATAAGGAAACATAAGAAAGAATATTATAGTAAATTATTAGATAAAAGTAATGGTGATATGAAAGCAACATGGCGAGTAATGAATAGTGTTCTGAAGAATCATAAAGCAAAAACTGGTATTTCAAAATATTTTGTAAAAGACAACGATGAAATTCATGATGAAAATGAAATTGTAAATGGATTTAATCAATATTTTGTGAATGTTGGATCAAGCCTTGCAGCTAAAATACCAAAAGTAGATAATAATGTGATCCATTCAATTACAGGTTGTGCAAATAGTATTTTTCTAAATGGAACTAACAAAGAGGAAATAATGAATGTAGTAAAAAATCTTACAGACAAGAGATCAAAAGACTGGGTGGACATGGATATGATGTTTGTAAAGGACATAATGAGCCATGTTATTGAGCCGTTTACATATATATGTAATTTATCATTTTCAACAGGAATATTTCCAGATAATATGAAAGTAGCTAAGGTAGTTCCTCTTTTTAAAAATGGTGATAAATGTGTGTTCAACAATTATAGACCTATATCCTTGTTAAGCAGCACGGCACAGTGCGCGCGCAGCACGCGCGCTCCAGCTTGCGGAACAAAGCGTGACTATATCCGAGCCTTTAAGGAAGCTGAGCTGTAAGGTAGTTCCTCTTTTTAAAAATGGTGATAAATGTGTGTTTAACAATTATAGACCTATATCCTTGTTACCACAGTTTTCAAAAATTCTTGAAAAACTATTTGTGAACAGACTAGATCAATTTATATGGTAAATGGAGCTTATTTATATAGCGCTTTCTAGCCCCCTGTGAGGAGCCCCAAAGCGCTTTACAATACCAACCATCCACCCATTCATACACCGGTAGCGGCAGACTGCCATGCAAGGCGCCTTTCCAGTCCTACCAGGAGCAACTCGGGGTTAAGTGTCTTGCCCAGGGACACAACAACACATGGTGTGGGGAACCGGGATTTGAACCTCCAACCTTCCGATCGGGGGACGACTGCCATTACCACTACGCCACGGCCGCCCCATATATATTCATCCATCCATCCATTTTCGTCCGCTTATCCGGGGTCGGGTCACGGGGGTAGCAGCCTAAGTAGGGAGGCCCAGACTTCCCTCTCCCCAGCCACTTGGAGCAGCTCCTCTGGGGGAATCCCAAGGCGTTCCCAGGCCAGCCGAGAAACATAGTCCCTCCAGCGCGTCCTGGGTCTTCCTCTGGGTCTCCTCCCGGTGGGACATGCCCGGAACACCTCACCAGGGAGGCGTCCAGGAGGCATCCTAACCAGATGCCCGAGCCACCTCAACTGGCTCCTCTCGATGTGGAGAAGCAGCGGCTCTACTCCGAGTCCCTCCCGGATGACTGAGCTTCTCACCCTATCTCTAAGGGAGAGTCCAGACACCCTGCGGAGAAAACTCATTTCAGCCGCTTGTATCCGAGATCTTGTTCTTTCGGTCACAACCCAAAGCTCATGACCATAGATGAGGGTGGGAACGTAGATCGATCGGTAAATTGAGAGCTTTGCCTTTCGACTCAGCTCTCTCTTCACCACGACAGACCGGTACAGCGCCCGCTTCACTGCGGACGCTGCACCTATCCGCCTATCGATCTCACGCTCCAGTTTTCCCTCATTCGTGAACAAGACCCCGAGATACTTAAACTCCTCCACTTGGGGCAGGACCTCCTCCCCGACCCGGAGAGGGCATGCTACCATTTTCCGGCTCAAGACCATGGCCTTTATAGATAAACAAAATATTCTAAGCAACAGTCAGTATGGGTTCAGAGCAAAAAACTCTACATCAATGGCTCTCATGGAATTAATGGAACAAATAACTACTGCTGTCGATCAAAAACAATATTGTGTCAGTATTTTTGTTGATTTAAAAAAAGCATTCAATACTATTGATCACACCATTCTCCTTGAAAAATTGAACAAATATGGTATTAGAGGACCAGCATTACAGTGGGTATCTAGCTATTTAAAAGATAGGAAACAATTTGTACAAATAAATGATGTAAGATCTGACCTCTGTAATATCACATGAGGTTCCCCAAGGCTCTGTACTTGGAACAAAGCTATTTATTTTATATGTGAATGACTTGATAAATGTGTCAGGACTCCTTAAATGTGTACTTTTTGCTGATGATACCACTTTTTTCTGTTTAGGTGAAGATATAGAACAAATGTTGGAATTGATAAAGACAGAATTTGTCAAGATACAAACTTGGTTTAAAATAAATAAATTATCATTAAATCTAGAAAAAACTAATTACATGATATTCAGTAATAAAAAGAAAACTGTTGATGTTCCACTCAAAATTGAGGTGTTGAGATTTGTAGAGTGAGTGAGGTGAAGTTTTTGGGTGTTATCATTGATGACAAACTGACATGGAAACAACACATAAATTCTGTAAGAATAAAAATAGCTAAATCGATAGCAGTACTGTACAAAGTCAGAGACCTATTGAATGATAAAGCTCTGTATTTGTTGTATAACACAATCATTGTTCCACACTTAATCTATTGTATTGATGTTTGGGGGAAAGCGTGTAAAACAATCACAAAGCCTATTTTTGTATTACAGAAAAGAGCTGTAAGAATTATCACTAGAAAACATTACTGTCATCCATCAAGTACATTATTTTATCAACTGAAGTTATTGAAGTTCCATGATTTGGTAGACTATAATATTTTATCAGTTATGTATAGGGCTCAGAATAATGCATTACCTTTAAATATCCAAATGCATTTTGTTAAAAGACAAAGTTGTTATAATCTTAAGGGGACAGAGATGTTTGTAAAACCACAATTCAGAACTAGTTTGAAGGGACGTTCTACCTCAATCCAGGGAATTAGATTATGGAATGGCTTGGAGAATGTAGTTAAAAATGCCAAGTCAATGTTTACATTTAAGAAAATGATCAAAATGAATTTGTTAAAAAATATATATGAAATGACGTAATGTGTATTGTATTAGTTAGAAAATTAGAAAGAGTTAGTCATTTTGTACTGTTGGTGGAAGATTATTATTGTTTAATCTGATTGTTTGAAAAAAGGGGCAGATATAATAAGATTTATTCTTCTTTCTGCTACCTTTAATTTTTTGAAAATTTTGTACGTTATCAATTATGGGATTGTCTTGTATTGTGTTTCTTTTGTAAAAAAATGAACAAATTTAATAAACATAAACATAAACAATAATTTGCTTAGGTAAGAAACATTTCTTACATGAATCTTGATATAAAAATACAAAAGTGTTTCTAGAGAAGCTGCTAATTCATGTTTGCTATAAGGAAAGTTTCTTGTTTGTTAAAAAAATGTACATGTTTACAGGAAACTGTACAAGGAAAGAGGGTGAACAAAGAAACTTAAAGAGAATACTGAAAGACTCTGAGCTAACAAGAGACAGAAATATTAATCAGGGTGAAGATTGAGATGTTTAAACTTCACTTTTCTACATAAATTGAGACCTGCTCATCTTTGTGGACAAATGAGGGTTGATTACTGCTCTAAAAATATCCAACACTTTTGATCCGTCTCACGCAGCAGCAAAAGGACGTGGGCACTAAAAAAAACAACGCAGCTGGTTAGCTTAATATGAAATGAAAACAGCCGAAAGTTCAAGATGCTAAACTTTTGTCTTGCATGGCCAGAAGTTTCCAGCCTTATCTCAATGCAGATATTGATATGAAACATACTGCCATGTTAAGGAATCTAAATAAATTGTTAAAAAATATATATGAAGTAGCGTAATGTGTATTGCATTAGTTAGAAAATTAGAAAGAGTTATTCATTTTTTGTTCTGTTACTGGAAGATTATTATTGTTTGAACTGATTTTTTGAAAAAAGGGGCAGATAGAATAAGATTTTTTCTTCTTTCTGCTACTTTTCATTTTTTAAAATATTTTGTATGTTATCATTTATGGGATTGTTTTGAATTGTGTTTTTTGTAAAAAAAAAGAAAAAGAGAACAAATTTAATAAACATATAAACATTTAAACATTTAAACAAACACCCTGATGCATGCTCAATAATTCAGGTAGAAAAAAAAAAAAAAGCTAAGTCTGGTCCTTTGCACATTCAAAAAACAAAACAAAGCAAAAAAATTGTAGAAACGTTTTGTCGCTTTCCACAGAACAACTGTGTCAACTCTTGAAACTGTGCCTGCAGTCAACCTACTTCACATATGGGGAGCAATATTATAGGCAGAAACATGGGTGTGCTATGGGGTCTCCAGTTTCTCCTATTGTTGCCAACCTGTACATGGAGGAGGTAGAAAAGAGAGCCTTGATGTCCTTTTCAGGGAGACCACCAAGTCATTGGTTCAGGTATGTGGACGACACCTGGGTTAAAATTAAATAATAATAATAATAATAATAATAATAATAATAATAATAATGCATTTTATTTGGTAGCGCCTTTCAAAACACTCAAGGACACTTTACAGCATTAAAAACACAATAAAAACAGTATAAAATAACTATATACCGGTAAAAAGAAAAATGAAAATCAATTAAAATAAACACAAAAAAGAAAATATATAAAATAACTACATAAAAAAGAAAAATTAAAGTGAGAAGGCTAACTTGAACAGATGAGTTTTGAGTTTTGATTTGAAGGTCAGAAGGCAGTCAATGTTACGGATGTCTGGGGGAAGAGCGTTCCAGAGTTGGGGAGCAGAGTGAGAAAAGGCTCTGTGTCCCATGGTGCGGAGGCGGACAAGAGGCACGTTGAGGTGGATGGAAGAGGAAGAACGAAGGGAGCGTGAATGGGTGGTAATGTGCAGGAGATCAGACAGGTAAGGAGGGGCGAGGCTATGAATAGCCTTGAAAGTGTATAACAGGATTTTAAATTGAATTCTGAATGTGACTGGAAGCCAGTGGAGTTGCTGCAAAACTGGGGTGATGTGGTGGAATGAGGGGGTTTTGGTAACAATGCGGGCAGCTGAGTTTTGAACCAATTGAAGCTTACGGGTTAATTTGTGAGGCAGACCAAAAAGGAGAGAGTTACAGTAATCAATTCGAGAAGTGACCAGACTGTGGACCAGGATGGAAGCAGAGTGCAGAGAGAGGGATGGACGTAGACGGTTGATGTTTCGAAGGTGGAAATAAGCAGACCGGGTGATACTATTGATGTGAGAGTGAAAAGAGAGAGTGCTATCGAGAATGACACCCAAACTCTTAACGTGAGGGGAGGGAGAAACCAAGGAGTTATCAATGTTGAGGGAAAAACTGTTAACTTTAGATAAGGTGGATTTAGTACCAATGAGTAAGAATAATAATAATAATAATAATAATGAATTCAATTTATAACGCACTTTTCATTAATGAAAATCTCAAAGTGCTGACAATGTTCTGCCTGATAGAGTCTATTTTGTTGACAAAATAGCTCTGAAAGTCGTCACAGGTAGACTGTGTGGCAGTTTTCAGAACATTGACAGATGGGTTGATGACAGACTGGAGTGTGTTGAAAAGCGTCCTCGGCCGGTTGGAACTCATCTTACTTACTCATCTCATCAAGAACTCATCTTACCCTGAGTAAGAGTTATAAGATGGCGCCTTTGATGATGGTACGCCGTCTACATGCTCTCCTGTACTTTTTACTGTTGTTCGTGTTCTGCCTTTTTTCATCGACGATGCATCCTCGCTCCTGGTCTATGATCGCTCAACTCTTCTAAGTCTCCAAGACTCGCTGATCAACACACCGGCTACTGGCAAATATGGACATTTCAAGCCTCCTCCACCTCCACCTTTCTTGGCGTCTGTACCAGCGTACCTACAACGCAACACGACCACGCTGCCACGCAACAAGCGGCGCAGAAGACGCGGAACGAGGGCAGGCGTTCTGGTGAGGTTTAAAAAGTATCTCTCGTCTCACAACACGCCGACGGCTGACTTACCTCCCGAATTCAGCGTCTTTGATGTCCGTCGCTCCTTTGCCCGCCGCAACAGATGCCTTGTTGCTATCAATCATGACGCCAGCGATCAGTATCCATCTTGTCCCCCCGTGAGGGCTGTGGAGCGAGGCTACGTTAAACAGAACCTCCGCCCGCTCGCTCGAGCTGAGAGTGACGTAACTGGCTGTGTTCCTGTACGGTCAGCACTGTTTAACGCCAGATCGATCACAAATAAAACTTTTATATTAAGTGATTTGATCTCCACTCATCGTCTGGATCTGTTTTTGATCACGGAAACCTGGCAGAAATCTGGAGACAACAGCTGCTTCTCTGAACTCCTCCCACCTGGCTTCTCTTATCTGAGCGCCCCGCGTGGATCTGGAAGAGGGGGGGCCTGGCTGCAGTTTTCAATGAGGCGTTCAAGTACCGTTTGTTGCCTCAGAAAAATTACTCCAGTTTTGAAAGCATGATTTTTGTGCTGGAATCTGCAAAACCTATTCTGTGTGGCCTCTTTTATCGGTCTCCTCAATACAACAAAAACTTTCTCAGTGAGTTTTCTGAACTACTGGCTGACCTAATGCCAAAGTTTGACTCTTGGCTTTTCTGTGGGGACTTCAACGTGCACACCTGCTGCCCAAGTAATCAGCTTGGATGTGAGTTTCAGGACCTCCTGGACTCTTTCAACCTGTCACAGTCGGTCTCGGGGGCCACACACAGTCAGGGTCATACACTCGATTTAATTATCTCCCACGGCCTACAAATACCTGCTGTGGAGATCCTGGACACCTGTATTTCAGACCATTTTCCCATATTATTCGAATTTTTCACCTCTCCTGCACCGAAAGCTATTCTCCCAGCACGTTTCTGTCGCTCTATCACCCCATTAACTCCAAGTCAGTTCACTGATGCCTTTAAGAGCACTGAATTCTGCTCTGCTGTCAGCCTGGACCCATCTCTACATCCTGAGGACTTCATCAGCTCCTTCCATCACACCTGCACAACGATCTTGGACTCCATCGCTCCTCTCAAACAGGCATCTTCAAAGAACAAACCTTCACCATGGCTCAACGAAACGACGCGAGCTCTTCGACAACGTTGCAGAAAAGCAGAACGAATATGGAAGCGCGACCGGCTTCATGTATCTCAAGGAATACTGAGAGACTGTCTCTGTGAGTATCATAATGCTGTGAAACAGGCCAAGTCACAGTACCTCTCCAATTTAATCTCCACCAGCTCCAACCGGCCGAGGACGCTTTTCAACACACTCCAGTCTGTCATCAACCCATCTGTCAATGTTCTGAAAACTGCCACACAGTCTACCTGCGATGACTTTCAGAGCTATTTTGTCAACAAAATAGACTCTATCAGGCAGAACATTGTCAGTTCATCCAACACCATCCAGTCATGTACCTCTGCAATAACCACAGCTGTTTTTGACCAGTTCGACCTGGTTTCACTGCCTCACCTCACCAAGGTGGTTCAGCAGATGAAACCAACTAACTGTTCTCTGGACATCATTCCCTCTAAAATGTTCAAACAGTCCTTTGATGTAATTGGTCCTTGTGTTTTGTCATTCATTAACAGCTGTCTATCTTCAGGTTTTGTGCCATCTGCTTTCAAACATGCTGTGGTCAGGCCTCTTCTCAAAAAACCAGGCCTAGATCCTACAGCTCTCTCTAATTTCAGACCAGTTTCACATCTGTCATTTCTATCAAAGGTCCTAGAAAAGATTGTTTTTATTCAACTTCAATCTTTTCTAGAGCTCAACAACCTGTTTGAAAAATTTCAGTCAGGTTTTCGAGCTCGTCACAGTACTGAATCTGCACTGCTCAAAGTACAGAATGACATTCTTCTGTCCCTGGATGCAAAAAACCCTGCTCTGCTGGTGATGTTAGACCTCTCAGCAGCTTTTGACACCGTCGACCATCAGGTACTAATCAACCGCTTGTCTCAGCAGGTTGGCCTCCAGGGAGCTGTGCTTGAGTGGTTCAAATCTTACCTGTCTGGGAGAACTTTTTCTGTCATGATAGGCGATCTGTCCTCCTCTTCATCAACCCCTCTGACCTCTGGCGTACCACAGGGATCTATTCTAGGGCCAGTCCTCTTCTCTCTTTACATGCTGCCATTAGGATCAATCATTGCACGTCATAACCTGTCTTTTCACATGTATGCAGACGATTTACAAATCTATCTGCCAGTCACTCCCAACCCCTCACTCAGTTCAAACACTCTTGTCAACTGCTTAAATGACATTAAGCACTGGCTCTCTCAAAACTTCCTCCACCTAAACACAGATAAAACTGAATGCATTTTATTTGGTGCACCTGATGACACCAGCAACATCCTTCCCAGTCCCAGTGTTGGTTTTCCCCTCCCCCACTTCAACCCGGTGGTCAGAAATCTTGGAGTGCAGCTTGACTCCAACTTAAAGTTTGATAAACAGATCAGTTCTGTTGTCAAGACCAGCTTTTTCCAGCTCCGTCTGCTCTCTAAAGTCAAGTCATTTCTCAGCCGTGGTGATCTGGAGAAGGCCATCCATGCCTTTGTGACCTCCAGACTTGATTATTGTAATGCTTTGTATGTTGGTATTAATCAATCCTCCATCTCCCGTTTACAGCTTGTACAGAACTCTGCCGCGCGCTTTTTGACCAACACACGAAAATATGAACACATCACTCCTGTCCTGTCCTCTCTACACTGGCTCCCGGTTCAGTTCAGGATACAGTTCAAGCTGCTCCTGTTTGTTTTCAAAGCTCTGAATGGACTTGCTCCTCTGTACATCTCAGAACTTTTGAAAGCCCATCAGCCCGGCAGAGCTTTACGATCTGCCAGTCAACACCTGCTGGAGGTGCCTCGCTCAAGGTACAAACAATGGGGAGACCGGTCATTTTCTGTTGCCGGCCCAAAAGCCTGGAACAGCCTCCCCCTTGAGCTGCGTGCCACCTCTGATCTGACTCTGTTCAAAACCAGACTGAAGACCCACTTGTTCAAAAAAGCTTTCAGTGTGTAACTTTTATTACTTTTGGTATTTTAGTATGTAGCATTTTTTATTTCCATTGCCTTTTTATTTCTACTAGTTCAAATAAGCTTCCAGTGTGTAACTTTTATTACTTTTGGTATTTTAATATGTAACATTTTTTATTTACATTGCCTTTTTATTTCCTCTTGTTCAAAAAAAACTCTCAGTGTGTAACTTTTATTATTTGTGTTATTTTAGTGTTATTTTAGTATGTAGCATTTTTTATTTCCATTCCATTTCCATTCTTTTATTGCTGTTGTTTCTTATTCTATTTTCATTGATTTATTGTTCCAGTTTATTCATCTTTTTATCCTGTTAAGCACCTTGGTCACTGCAAGGCATTGTTGGAAGGTGCTATACAAATAAAGTTTATTATTATTATTATTATTATAACTCTGTTTTATCACTGTTTAATTTCAGGAAGTTAGACGTGAACCAGGATTTAATTTCAGCTAAGCAGGAAGTGAGGGAGGAGGGAGGCAGTGAAGAGTCAGGTGCAGTGGATAAAAAAAATAAAAAAATAAATAGGTGCAGTGGATAAAAAAAGTAAAAAATCGGTGGATAAAAATCTGGAGTTAATGGAGGAATTGAAAAATGCAGTAAACGTTCTCAATGTGGAACTTGCAAGTTTGAGAGCTGAGCAAAAAAACTTTAATCAACTGGTAGAGGAGATGAAACAAATGAAAGCTCAGGAGGTCATCAGAGAAGAACGATTAGCTCAATTGGAACAAAAGTGTGAGGACATGGAACAATACATAAGAGGCGAGAACATGGTCATTTCTGGACTCGAGATTAAACGCTGGTCATCGGCTGATGTAACTAAAGGCGTTAACACAAGTGAAGGAGGACTACCAGAACAACTGCAGTCTCTGGAGAATCAGGTAGTCACTTTCTTAAATGGCAAAGACATTGACATTAAACGTGATGACATTTCCACCTGTTACACACTGCCCAATAGAGTTAACAAACTTAAACCATCAGTAGTCGTGAGATTCATTGGAAGGAATCAAGAAACAGGGTAATGATGCAGTCAAAGAAACTCGCAAAAACTAAGGTCTTCATGAATGAACACCTAAAAAAACGCAAACATTGCACATGCAGCAAGGTTGTTGAAAAAGGAGGAAAAAATAAAAAAAACTTGGACAAGAAACGGAAACATCTGGATCAAAGTAGATGAAAATTCTCATCCTAAAATAATAAAAGAACTGAAAGACTTAGACACATTTTGATGAGCTCAAAAATGACAAATCACCAATCACTATCACATGTTCATACACAAAAATTGACAAAAATGAACAAACAAACAAATACATTAAAACATGCACAAAAATTGACAAAAATGAACAAACAAACAAATACATTAAAACATGACAGCAACAAACGAAGACTCAGAATTTAAAATATATAATGTTGAAGATATGGTTGATGCAAACTTTTATCCTGCTATAAAAGACTGTGAATACTATAATGAAGAAAAGTTTAATGACATCAATATAACAAATGGAGATCTCTCTATTATTCACATCAATAGTAGAAGTATAAATGCAAATATATCCAAAATAACAGATTATTTAAAACAGTTAAACAGAACTTTTACATTAATAGCACTGTCAGAGACATGGCTTAATGATGAAAACAAAAATAATGTTCACATCGAAGGATATGAATTATATCATTTAAACAGAAACAATAAAAAAGGTGGTGGAGTAGCTCTATTTGTCAAAAATGAAATAAAGTGTAGAATAATTAAAGAAATGTCAATAATTGTTGACAATCTTATGGAAATAATAACAATAGAAATATTAAACGAAAATGCTAAAAACATATCCATAAGTTGTGTATATCGATCACCAGGATCAAATATAGAAATATTCACCGATAAAATCATACAACTACTGGAAAAGAGTTTAAATAAAAAAGTTTTCTTGTGTGGAGACTTTAATATTGACCTGGGAAATAAAACGGATTCAAATAACATCAGCACATTTCTAAATTCAATGCATAGTTTAAATCTTTATCCGTTAATATCAAAACCAACAAGAATTACAACTCATAGTGCTACGATAATTGACAACATTTTCACAAATATAACTAATGGGGATATGACAGGTGGTATCTTAACAACTGATTTAAGTGATCATTTACCAGTTTTCACTATCTACAGAAATGATCAAAACATTATAAAAGAAGTTACAATTAAGAAAAAAATAATTAACACATCAAAAAAAGCTATGGATCAATTAAAAGATGATTTACAGAAGCAAAACTGGAAGGACGTGTATATTGATGATGTTAACAGATCATATGATGAATTTATGAACATTTTAGAAGCTCTGTATGAAAAGAATTGTGTGCAAAGAAATCGTAGAAAAAGAAATATTGTTGACCAACCTTGGATGACTAAAGGGTTGAGAAATGCTTGTAAAAAAAAAAATAACTTGTATTTATGTTTCTTAAAAACGAGAACACAACAAGCTGAAGAAAAATATAAAAAATATAAAAATAAATTGGTAATGATTATAAGAAGATGCAAGAAAGAATACTATAGTGATTTATTAAACAAGAGCAATGGTGACACTAAAACAACATGGCGAGTAATAAATGATGTTCTAAAAAGTCATAAAGCAAAAACGAACATTGCAAAATATTTTGTGAAAGATGACAAAGAAATACATGATGAGAATGATATCGTAAATGAATTTAATCAATATTTTGTAAATATTGGATCAAGCCTTGCAGCTAAAATACCAAAAGTAGATAATAAGGTGTGTCATTCAATTAAAAGTTGCACCAACAGTATTTTTCTTAGTGGAACTAACAAAGAGGAAATTATGAAAATGGTAAAAAATCTCTCAGACAAGAGATCAAAAGACTGGGTGGACATGGATATGATGTTCGTAAAAGAAATAATAAGTTATGTTATTGAACCGTTTACATATATATGCAATTTATCTTTTTCAACAGGAATATTTCCAGATAACATGAAAGTAGCAAAGGTAATTCCTCTTTTTAAAAATGGTGATAAATGTGTATTCAATAATTATAGGCCAATATCCTTATTACCACAGTTCTCAAAAATTCTAGAAAAACTATTTGTGACCAGATTGGATCAATTTATTGATAAACAAAATATTTTAAGTAGCAGTCAGTATGGGTTTAGAGAAAAAAACTCTACGTCAATGGCTCTCATGGATTTAATGGAACAAATAACTAATGCTGTCGATCATAAACAGTACTGTGTTAGTGTTTTTGTTGATCTAAAAAAAGCATTTGATACCATTGACCACACCATTCTCCTTGAAAAACTAAATAAATATGGTGTTAGAGGACCAGCATTACAGTGGGTATCTAGCTATTTGAAGGACAGGAAACAGGGTTCTGTGCTTGGACCAAAGTTATTTATTTTATATGTGAATGACTTGGTTAAAGTGTCAGGACTACTTAAATGTGTTCTTTTTGCCGATGACACCACATTTTTCTGTTCGGGTAATGACATAAAACAGATTTTGGATATGATGAAAACAGAATTTATAAAAATACAAACTTGGTTTAAATTAAACAAATTATCTTTGAATTTAGATAAAACTAATTACATGATATTCAGTAACAAAAAGAGAATTGTTGATGACGATCCATTTGAAATTGAAGATGTTGTGATCTGTAAAGTGAGTGAAGTGAAGTTTCTGGGTGTTATCATTGATGACAAACTGACGTGGAAACATCATGTAAATTCCATTAAAAAAATAGCTAGATCAATTGCAGTATTGTATAAAGTCAGGGATTTTTTAATTGATAAAGCTTTACATATGTTGTATAACACAATCATTGCTCCACATTTAATCTATTGTATTGAGGTTTGGGGAAAAGCGTGCAAAACTATTACAAAGCCTGTTTTTATTTTACAAAAGAGAGCTGTAAGAGTAATCACCAGAAAACATTTCAGTCACCCATCAAACACTTTGTTTCTTCAGCTAAACTTATTGAAATTCCAGGAATTGGTAGAATATAGTATTTTATCAGTTATGTATAGGGCTCATAATAACACATTACCTTTAAATATCCAAAGAAATTTTATAAAAAGACAAAGTTATTACAATCTCAAAGGGACAGAGATATTCATCAAACCACAATTCAGAACCAGCTTAAAGGGACGGTCTACCTCAATTCAGGGAGTTCGATTGTGGAATGCTCTGGAGAGTGATGTTAAAAATGAAAAATCAATGTATACATTTAAGAAAAAGGTAAAAAAAAGACTTGCTCAAAAACTATATATGATGTAACCTTGCGTGTTTGTGTATTACACCTATGTTGTACTTATGATGTAGCTTAGTGCGTTTGTGTATCACAGTTAGAAAAATTAAGTAGAATTATTCATTTTTGTGATGTATTTTGTGTATTACATTTAGGAAAA
>JBBPBX010003617.1:10721-29034 GCA_038048925.1 Garcialebias charrua
AACGTTGCTTTATGAATATGATGGAAAACTCCATAGGCAGAAAACAGTTCAATCAAGAGGGAAAAACACCACATCATCTTGTCTGCCTTGTCTGATGATGATGACCTTATGGCTCATCTCAGCATCCCAGCAGGGTGAGGCAGGAGACATGTTCTTGGGCAGGGTGAGTTTACCAGCTGGACATGTCCACAGCCGTGTTGTCTCATTTACCATTCTGCATGTCGGTCAAGATAGTTTGGTCAGTTTGGTGTAGTGTGTGGAATGTCTCTTTCCCAAGGTAACCACCGCTGTGCAGCTTTTTTAGCTGCCGTGTCTGCCAATAATACATTACCTTGGGAAACCTCATCTCCACGGTGTGTGATTTGCACACACTTCTCGCGGGAGCTGGGCAGCATTCAACAATCAGCTCCCCATGTCTCGCTTGAAAAAGAGTCCTCATGTGACTCACTGAGACTAACCTGTATACAGTAAATAAAGGTTGAATTGAATGTTATGGGTTTGCCAGTCGATATCATTCCTCCATTTTTCCACTGCAGTGCAAAGACGTGCAATGTAATGAAAATGCATATTGACTATCTGTCCAGACTGTTTTACCTTCAGCTCACTGACCCGCCCTGATCAGTGCTATCAGCTCTGCAGCCTGAAGAGAAGTGTGAAGGGAGTGATTTTGATTCAATCACCTTATCATGACTAACCACGGTAATGATAAGAATAGGCACACCAAAAAAATTAAAGTGGAGACGGCAAAAACCCCAAGAAAGAAAAAGATTTCAGCCTTATTTATTTTTCTTTATGAACTATAAAATTAGACACTTATAACACGTCTAATTTTGACCTGCTTGTGGGGGGTTCTTTGTACAAAGTAGGTCCAGTCTTGGTCAGTTGAATGTTCACTTTAAGTCAACTTGATCTTAAAGGAAAAGAAAACTGTCTTATATTTATTTACTTTTACAAAAAGATCTGAAGATCTTGACCTTGATTTCTCTAAATGGCTTTAAGAATCTGTTGGAATCCTGGCAAGAACCAGTGCAGACATGTTCCTGTTTTTGATTTTCTACATCTACCTTATACATGTACTGTAATCTGTCTGTTTTGCTACTTTGCTTTAACTTGTTAAAAAAAACTGTATTTCTCTCTTGTGTTTGTCTATTGTTGATTGTCCAAGGAAAATCTACTGTCATCATTCTTTGTTTGTACCAGGTCTCTCTTGTAAATGAGTCCTCGAGACTCAATGGGATTAACCTGCCTAAATAAAGGTTGAATGAATGAAAACATTTTTTTTAGTTCTGCTCTCCTTTTGGGAAAAAAAATTATTTGCTGGAGGAAATAAATGTAAATAAATTTGAAGAAGCACAGTTTAAGTTAATTTTATTCACAGTTCATTGGATTAGGCGAAAACGTGAATAAAAACGTCCGTTTGAGAGCGGTGACTAGCTAGCTAACTAGTAAATATTTACATTTCAAATCGCAAAAATTGAAATACGAGCATGAAAACTTACCTATACCAGAGGAGATGTTATGTGATAAAGGGCGTTGAATTATACTTTGTCACGAAACACAACCACACAAATAACAAAGTCTTGTTTGCGTGTAAGCATGATATGGATTGCTAACTCATTAGCCTCGGGTAGCAAACAAACGGCAAGCTTTCTACGGAAATCGCAGAGGGACAAACTCAAGTCATTGAATTTCTTGCGAACAGCCAATAAAAAAGTAAAAATAAACAAATAATAATATACTGTTGCTAGTGTTTGTTTCGATAGACGCATTAATTTGTAACTACGCTTATAAATATTGTGCCTCATTTCAACCTTCATATGTGCTTAAACTCCTGAACATTAGATTAATTATATACATTTAAACATTGTTTAGCCTGGATATATAATACTGATAATTTTGGTGAAAAATGTTTTATTTTTGGTCAAACATATATAAAGTTTATTGTTAAATTTGACAATAAACAAATCAGTTGTTCATAATGTACATAATAAAACTACAGTACTTTATTTTTTTCAGTTTAGTATTTCAGTTTACATTTACAACTTGCTGTTTAAGCAGGAAAAAGTAGTTGTATTTAGAAGCTCATTAAGAAATTTATGCCAGTAAGATATTCCTCCATAAATCACAAGTTCAATGTAGACAAATATATTGTATTTTGTACTTGAGCTCCAATAAAATTGAATAAAATAAAAACAGAACCTCCACAGTGCTGGTTTAGCTCTTTGTATTGCTAATTAAAATTGAAAAAAATTTAAGTTTTTATTAATTTAAACTCACAGCCAACCAGAAACATTTTTATTGGAAATTTAAGCAAAACACAAACACACAAATGCAGTTTTACTGCAGACAGTCAACCTGGAGATCATTCAGAATAATGTCTTTTCATCATCAGAGGCTGCGGAGCGATGTGTGATGTTTGTGACATTTCCAACCCTGACCTTTTCAATCAGAGCCTTTGAAACATCCCCCGACAGTGAATAAAAAGGGGGACGCAGGTCAAAATCCAAAGTCAGGAGCCCTTTCTGAGCACACTGTCCTGCCTCTCTGGACCAGGTAAACTTCCCTGAGGCAGCTTCTTCTTTCAGTATACTGTACACAGTTTGTTCTGTGTTTCCATCCTTGGAGGAAATGTCAGGACAGATGTGCAGCAGCAGTATTACTCAGGCACAAAAACTGGTGGATCAGCTGCAAATTGAAGCGAGCATGGAGAGGTTCAAGGTATGTAAAAATATTATGCTTGTAAAGAAAAAGCTCACTTTTATTGATAAAAAATATTTTTTAAGTGTTCTACAAAATCAGTGAGTGTCATACTGTCACTAAAAGTGTGTGTTATAACCGAATAGATTTCCTTGACAGCAGCAGACCTGGTGCAGTACTGCCAGGAGCACAGGTGCAGCGACCCACTGATCACCGGCATCTCTGCCTCGTCCAACCCTTTCAAGGATAAGAAGACCTGCGTGCTGCTCTGACACTTCAGAAGAGGTCACCTGCATCCATGAAACCACACAAGAACACAACTGATGCTCAGAAGGTTTAACTAGTGTCAGAGAACTGCTGCATGTGAATTGTTCAGTGTAATCACAAATGTAAACTCAACCTGTGGTTTTAAAGCTGTCTGAACATACAGCAGTGTTACAGCTTTGTATTTATGCAATAAAGGAAGCTTATCTCAACTAACATGCTCAAACTCAAATTATATGTCACAACAAATATTACACAAACACAACATTTTAAAAAATTTAAATGGTACAGCAACTTATTACGGAAGCAATCATGTCTTAATTATCACAGGGACATAGTTTGAAAATTAAATGTTAAACGTTATTTTATTCATCATTTTAATTAATTTACACAATGAGCAGTCTTGGGAGAAGAAAATGAAAATGCAGTTTGGATTATTTATTTTAAATTTTATACGAGTCAAAACATGCAGCTTTATTCTGAAAATGAAAAGCATTTCGGTAATCCATTTTAATTTGATAATTGAGACAGAATTGCTTCCATAATTTATCACCTGCTTTTCGAAAACTTCTGTTTTATTTCTGTTTCCACACTTCAACAGCCACAGTGAGGTTTCCTCCAAATTCAGCATTTTATACATTTCCTTTTTTCTCTGCTTGTTAGTACCGGTAGGTGGATTTGAGAATGAGAACAAGTACAAAACATACTCTAGTAAAAGTACTGATTTTTCTTTTTATCCTTAAAGCACAAGTACTACTCAGTTCCAGTAACTTGAGTACATGTAATGGATTTCTTTCCACCTCTAAAAAAAAGTAACATGTTTTGAAGCTGTAGTCTCAATCTGTTTAAAATGAGGTTCTTGGAAACGTTTTGGACAATAATGTCTTACCTGCTGTAGATGGCCTTTTAAACAACCTCAACTTGGAAAAGCCGAGTTGAATTTGGACTGATCAACGGGCTAAAACAAACCAGACTGCTAACATTTTAAAACAACTTGAATGTCAAAAATGTTGATGTTAGTTTGAAAAATGTTTTATAAACCTTTACTCATTCCACAAAATTCAGAAGGCCTACTGCTCTGACACGTGAGAGATGACGACCAAAATCAATCCCCTGACTCCTTCAAAGAGCCACAAGATTTGAGATCAATCAGATTTCATTTATAAAACCACACAAAATGTCAAACACTGAATTTTCAGGTTTAATGGCACGATTTGTGTCAGAGAACTTGGAAACAAACTTTTCACTGCATGTGATCAGTAGTGCTTTTATTAATAATAATAATAATTTATTTATTTATTTAACTAATTATCTATCAGTAAAAACGAAAAAACTTATTTACGGGCTCTTAACGTACCACAGAGGGAGACTTGGTAATTCACAAAAAATACTCAATGCCTGCCGTTTCTAGCCTGGTTAAAACCAGACCCTTGTCCTTCACTTCGCTTCGTACTAGTACGAAGCGAAGTGAAGGACAAGGGTCTGGTTTTAACCAGGCTATGCCGTTTCAACAGAGTCCAACAAAAAACAGCAACTCAGAAGTGGTAACATTTATTAAATATAATAAATAAAGTTCATTTAAAATGACTCAATTTACAGTTAATTACAAGAAAGAAAAGCGGCAGAGCAAAAGTAAAATAATACATCCATCACCAAAAGTTCCAAGAAAAACACACAATTTGGTTTTTATGTTTGCTGCTTCGGGGTTTTATATTTTTGTCGGATGCTCTACTGGAGGAAAGTTACAAGTGTTTCATACGGTTCAAAGGCTTTTACTGACGGCTGCATTAGGTTTAAGCAAAAAGTTCATATTTGCAGTACTGTATGTTTTTTTTAAAGACGTTTTGTTCACCTGGGCTTGATGTCAATCAAAGGTGGCATGTCATTAACTGGTTTGTAGTCTAGGCCTCAGGATGATCAGCACGCGTTACGTTTCCGTTTTTATCTGCACCTCTTTTTCCAAGTCCTCCCATGAAGGGTGCGCAGATGTTGCAGGCTCACTTTCTGGGTCTCCAGACTTCCACGTTATGGTCGCCCGAGGCCAAAGCGAGGACTCCAGCTTCCACACTCAGCTGACGGTTGACACAAACATTTGGGGAAAGCATGGGAACGTTATAAATAAAACAAAGTTAGAAAAAAAACCTAATCAAAAACATTTTCCTGGCAAAGCAAAGGTACAGTTCTAAAATGTTAAATGTAGCTAGAATTAGTCAAATCACTGACCCCGTGGACACCAGCTTGATAATGCAGAGTAGATAAAGTCCTTGGAGGTGTGCAGGGGATGTGAACCTGCGTTACAGACACAATGTTACAGGACCAGACCGCTCCACAGCACAATTCATTTGACACATTGTAACTCTGCTTGCCTTGAACGTTCCATCAGATGAGCAGCTGTACAGGCTTCCTTGAGACCTGTGGATACCAGTAACCAGAGCTGTGTGTCCTACATCAAACTGGGACGGGCGCTTTAACGTTCCATCCTGCATGGAAAAGGAGCGCAGCATGCCTTTGTTGTCTCCCGTCCAGATCTCAGAACTGCTGTAGCTCATAGACAGCAAATAGGACCCCAGCTGCAAACAGAAATCATCAAAATGAGATGCATGCAGACAAAAAAACCAAACGTTTTGAGCAACATGAGTGTCTGCCTTTGAATGTACGTGAATTTTCTTCAAGCCTTTGCCTGCTCTGCGGTCATACACAGCCACCGTGCAGTCTTTGCTCCCAGAGATGATGTATTTGTCGTCTGCAGCTAGGCACATTACAGCATTACCATGGAGTTTAAGGCTTTTAATCAATGGTTCAGCAGCTGCAGGAAAAACAAGTTAATTAGCTTCAGTAATCATGATTTGGATAATTTAACTAGTACTATACAGTAACTATACCATCTATATATAAAAAAAGCTAAGTCTGGTCCTCTGACATTCAAAAAGCAATAAAAAAATTAAAAAACCCTGTAGAAACGTTTCGTCTTTTGTCCTAAATACTTCCTCAGTCTGAGATACTGTATTCAGGTTGAGCCACTGTGGGAGGTGCTGTTTATAAGACTGAGCTGAATACAGCATCTCAGACTGAGGAGGTCTTTCGGACGAAAGACGAAACTTTTCTAGTTTTTTTGTTTGCTTTGTTTCATTTTTTGAATGTCCAGAGGGAGGACCAGACTTAGCTTTTTTAGATTTTTCTACCTGGATTATTGAGCATGCATCAGGGTATACCATCTATAGAGGACAAATTGTTTCCCTCCATTTTATTATTTTTTTTTTTTACAGAAGTGACTAAAAATAAATTGAAACTGACAAAATAATAGAAGAAAAAAAAACTGAAAATTAACTATTAGTCATTGCTCTGGAATTTTGGTTCAACAGAAACATTTTTAAAAGTTAAGTAATGAAACGTGCATGGACTAAAAAGAGGGTACTCAAACTGTTTGTTATTTTTTTAAACCAATTTTAGTTTGTTTTCAATCAATTGCAATCACTGCAATCGAGAGATTTGCTGAAACTCTGAGCCTTCTGCACCTGTCCACAGGTATTTTGGCCCACTCATCACGAGCAAACTGCTCCAGCTGTATTGAGTTTGAAGGGTTCCTTCTCCAGATGTTTCAGGTCTTTCCACAGATGTTCACTAGAATTTAGATCAGGGCTCAGGTCACATCCAAACAGTCCAGTGTTTGGTTCTTAGCCAATCTTGGGTGTTTTTAGTTGTGTGGAGGATTATTCTGTTGTTGTTGCCTGTTTTTCTGACGCCAGGCAGCACATTTCACTCCAGAATGCCTCGATAGTCTTGAGAATGTCAAATTCCCTGCACAGTCAACACATCCTCCTGTTCCAGACACAGCAAAGCAGCTCCTGACCTCCATGTTTTACTCAAGGTACCGTGTTCTTTTCTTTGTTATAGTTCATTTTGAGGGTAAGCTGATGCCTCTCAGCAAGAAGGTTGTCGGATCGAATCCCGACGTGCTTTCAGCTAGCTGCTGCTGCGTCAACCAACGAACTCTTCGAGACACGCTCACAACAGACGGGAACAAGCTTGTGGATTTGGCAAGACTTAATTTAGCAGACGCTAATTCTGCTAACGGTTTCCAAAGTTAGCAAAAAAAATGCTAATCTGCTAAAGAAAAATAATGAGTTTTGCAGTTTTTCAGATTAGCAGAACTGTGCCCATCACTGGACACAGTTTAGTTTAATACATCCTTAAGGTAAAATGATCTTCAATCTTTTCTAGGAGTACCATCATTTTTGTCAAGACCAGTTTCATTCATTATTTTTTTTTAAATTCTGTGAAACCACAATTGAAAAACAGTGAATGATTCTCATCAGTTGGTTCATTTTAATTTTAATTGGTCTGTTTCAAATTATTTCAATGTACGTTGCATTTCTTTTCTTTTTTTTAACAAAAGGGTACAAACAAATTTGTCTGCATCTGTACATGTGGGGGAAAATAAACATTTTCTACCTTTTTTTGTTAAGTGGCACTACGTGGCTTTGTTCATTTTTTTAACGAACTCTTAATGAATACTTGACACAAACAGCAGCTCAAACACGCTCACCTCTAGTGTCATACATGTTGATCTTCTTGTCAAAAGTACCAGCCAGCAACACGTCCGTCTGACAGGACAAGCAGAGGACAGCATCCTTTGTCCTGAAAAGGCCCCTGTCTGCGCCGCCGGCCTGCAGATCCCACAGCCTCACCGTGCTGTCAAAGCCCCCTGAGGCCAACAGGGGGCCCTCGGATGCCAGGCACCACACCCAGCCTCGATGGGCGCTGAAGTCCCCCTGCCTTCCCAGCGTGTGCAGCAGTGTGCCATTAGAGCCACACTGCAGATCCCAAAGTTTCACATTCCAGTCTCTGGAGGCTGTGGCACAAACACCACCCTCCCCACCAAGGAGCAGGACCGAGTTGATCTGGGCAATGTGACTTGAAGGTAGGGTGATGCACTCCAACGCTGGGGGTGGGCTAGGGCTTCTTGAGGCTTGATGATTGATCACTTCTACCAGTTCTCCATCGTCCTCCTGGTTCATGAATTCGTGGTTGTGAAGAGCTGCATCTTGCTCCCCATTTAAATCAATTCTTCCATCCTCCACCTCTACTGCTTCACCCACCAGCCTCTCCTCTAATTCAATCCTCAATCTTGCCAATTGGTCTCCATCCAAGGCTGGCTGCATTTCACCATCCTCGGCTTCCAGTACTACCTCCACGCCTTCATCAGCACCATAAGCTACTTCCTGCGCCGCCACTCCCACTCCTTGCAACTCATCTCCTCCAGCATCTTCCTGTCTTTCTGCAACTGGCGCCCTCCCCTGCAGATTCACCCGATCGCTCTCCTCGTTCTCTTGGGTCTGTCTAGCTTTGTGTGGGGCTTCACCTGTCCAGCAGGTTATTAGCTTCTCCATCTCCAGGCAAGCTGCAGGCCAGTCAAAGTTCTCCCTCGGCCCTACGGGAAAGCTGGCCTTTGACCCGATTAGTCTCTTTGCTCGTAGCTGCCAAGCTGTGCTGTCCTCACCCACAGTACTCAACACATGACATACCTGAAATGGAGGAAAGAAGGATGCTGGTGAAGAGTCTCAGTCATTCAGGACATGTTAAATAAAAAAGTTAAAGAAAAAACAACTGGACTACAGAATAGAGTCCAGTTGTTCTCTCAAAGGTAAGAAATCAGTGGATTATTTGCTTATTACACATAAATCTATAATTTTAAGTTCACCTTGTGGGTGATATTGTTTTGTAAAGTCTTAATTGCTTTATTTGGGGTATGGACTATGTCAGGGGTCTGCAACCTGCGGCTCTAGAGCCACATGCGGCTCTTTGGGCCCTCTTTCACACTTTGACCAGAACTGACATAAAACTGAAATTTATTGGCTGTTATACAGTAAAAACAACAACAAAAAGGCTTTATAGTTTCATATTTCAGTTTTTTTTTTCCCTTTGGTCATTTATTTTGCTAATGTGTGAATACTAGAACTAATGTAAAAAGCACAACATATTAATTTTAACTTTATGCTTTATTTCTATACTTAATTATTTTGTCCACAATAAAATATAAATAAATTTAAAAAAATCACAGGTCTGCATAGTTTTTTTTAATATAATTGGTAAAAAATACATTTTCCCCCCTCTTTTTTACAAGAATCTGGTTTTTCGTTTGTTTTAACATCACTGAATGTAAAAAAAAAATCATTAGATAGTTTTAGCTTTTTAATGTGCGGCCCCTACTGGTCGCAAAAACCCCTTCCATCAAAGCAGCCCATGTGCACCAATTGATAACTACAGTTGTAGCGGCTCTGGCCACGTTTAATTTAGTGAACGAAGGCGCAAAAATGGCTCTTTTGATCGTAAAGGTTGCAGACCCCTGGACTATGTCATTTGTTCTCTCATCTACTAAAAAGCTCTTAATAGCATCTACAACTTTCCTGGCCAGGAGGCCAATAACTAAATTGTAAATTTGCTGCACCTACATTAGCCTGGTTAAAACCAGACCCTTGTACTTCACTTCGCTTTGTACCAGTACAAAGCGAAGTGAAGTACAAGGGTCTGGTTCTAACCAGGCTACACCTACATATACAAACTGTATAAATATCGTTTATTTTCTTTAACTGAGGGGAAAAAAATAGCTGATTTTGTCCAGTAAGGCTGTGTCATTTGAAATAACCTAAAATACCTTTTGGTTCTACATTAATGGCACAGTTTATCAAATATACAGTATCTGAACTAAGCACTAGTGGTTTGTGCATGCATATACAAGTTTTTATTTCCTGTAAAAAAATATACGTATATATTTTCTTTCTACCCATTTGTTAGAGGTTGGTGTCAGGGTGGGGGTGTTTGTTGTTAATTGTTGATTTAAAAAGTAAAACTCTCCATAAATAGGAAGTAAATGCTATCACTTTTAGTAACTTGTGACACTTGAAACGTTTGAAAATCTTTCAGTCTCACCTTTGGCAGCACATTGATTATGCACTGAGCAGGAAGGTGTGAGGCGATGTGTGTCAAGATCTCCCATGGTAAGGACAACAAGCCGCTGGGCTCAGCAGAAGGTGAAGCATCAGCTGAAGAGGAGCTGACAGCAGGCAGCAAACTACAACAGAAAAACATGGGACTCACTTTTTATTTTAACAGATCACTGGGAGGGGAAACAACAACCATACCCCTGCAGCTCTGGTCTGCCAGCAGTTTTCACGTGGTCAGGACTTGGTCCAGCAGGGTCTTCATGCGTTTCTGCTTCAGTCAGGTTGACTCTAAATTCAGACATCACCCTCGATCTCCACCAACACAACCACCAACTAACTCACTCACTGAGTGGAATCCAACATAGCCATGTAAAAATAATAATACCAATGGCATGTCATAAATATTAGCGCGGAGATAGAATTTAGCTAAGCCTGTTCATTTGCAAATACAACAAAGATTTCAGTTATGGATAAACGTGTACTAAACAGCGACACACATAACTAAGCTAGAAAAATTTCGGTTTACTTTTAGCTTTAAATATTAACGTTATCATTGACGAGCCTTTCATATAAAAAAATAAATAAAAAAAACATCGTGAAACTGCTGATAAAATCAAAACAGAAGCTTCAGCCGTTCTTCTTCTTCTTCGATGGTGTTTTCTGGCAGTTTACAAACTCGGTGTATTACCGCCATCAACCGGACGGAGATGTAATTCAAGAGTCGGTACTTTCAAAATAAAAAAAAATAATAAAAAAATAAAAAATAAAAAACTAAATCCTGTCAGCTAATTTTGTAACTTTCAAATATTTAACAAGTGCTTTAGTTATATCCCGTGACTGATTTTTCTTCAATAAAGTAACCATTGTCACCGAACTCCCCATTACCCTTTCCAGTGCCTTCCTTTCTTTATCATATTTCTTACAAGCCGTTTATCCCATAGATATCATATATAGAATGTCTATGGTTTATCCCATAGATATCATATATACACTAGATAACCCATAGCTTGCTCCGGCGCAGGATTTAGGGCAGCCATCTTGGCGCTGTCGTCCGCTCCACTCAGCCTTATATATTTGGCTGGCACAATAAAGTATCAGCGCATTTAATCAATCATAACACGCTGAATAGTAATGCTATTGTCACATATTTAAATTTTAGGCATACAGCAATTAAAACTGCATGTATAGGAACGTATAGTTTAGCATATTTAAATAATTTTGGTGGAATACAAAACTGTACTGTTTAGCAAGATACAACCAAAGATGCAATTTATTCACACACACATTATGTATACATATTCAGATACTGTATAATACATATATATTCAGATAAGCATATATATAACTATATAAATACATACTATATAACTATATATAGAACTATATATATAACTACTGTATATATATATATATATATATATATATAATATATATATATATAATATATATATATATATATATATATATATATATTATATATATATATAATATATATATATATATATATATATATATATATATATATATATATATATATATATAATATATATATATATATATATATATATATATATATAATATATATATATATATATATATATATATATATATATATATATATATATATATATATATAAAATATATATATATATATATATATATATATATATATATATATATATATATATATATATATATATATATATATATATATATATATAATATATATATATATATATATATATATATATATATATATATATATATATATATATATATATANTATATATGGGTGGCCAAGATGATGTGGAGGCAAGGCAGCTGACTCGTGACCCGAAAATCCCAGGTTCGATCCCCAGTCATTGCACATCTCATGGTGTCTCTGAGCAACGCACCCTATCCTCAAAATGCTCCCCCAGCAATCCCAATAGCTGCCCAATGCTCCACCTGCCAGTGGATGGGTTAAATGCAGAGATCCAATTTCACAATTGTATGGGAACATAATGACAATACATAAACATTATCATTATAAAACTCTGTGCATTCAGCACCACACAAAATAGCAGGTGCTTTATGCACTTTACCCATATAATAATAACTAAGGTCTTTTGAGAAGATAAAAAGGCACAGATAGCATAGCAATACATACAGTAGCCTTGTGGTCGGCCCTCACTGTGAGTTCTTACATTTCTGTGATGATAAAACATGAGTTGTTTAGAGTGCTGAGGTGTTAGCTCGGTCCACTGTGAAACAAATAAAAAAATTGTTAAAGTCAGTTGTTGTTTAAACATCTTGCTGCAACAACTTATTCTACACTCAAACCTTTAGCTAGTCTCTATGATCGAGCCTTAAAGGTTTTATATCAAAAGCCAACTAGATTCCATCATTGTCATATTTTGAGCAAATATAACATTCTGGATTTTACAAATTTTATAAATTATAATGTTTTAAAAATGGATTTTTAAGTGTTTAAATGGACTTGCACCTACACCATTAAGTGATTGCATACAGAGACTGCACGACAATAGCAGATCTACCAGAGCGGCTTTGAATGGAAATTGTAAGGTCCCCTTTAGAAGAACCACTTTCGCACAAGGTTCTCTGTCGGTGAGAGGATCTACAGTTTGGAACTCTCTTCCTGCTATTATAAAATCCACAACCAGTTTCAATATGTTTAAAAAGCAAACAAAACTCTGGTTTTGTCAAAAACAGAACTGTACCCATTTTTGACATATTATATTTCTCTGTTTTGTATCCCTCATGTTGTGCTATTTTTAAGGACTACCACTTCAATTTTTAGATTTTTTTTATTATTATTATTATTTATTTATTTATTCATGTATTTTTTTCTTGTTTTTTTCTTTATATATTTTTTCTTAAAAGCCCATCTAGGGACAAGTGCTGTGAATTAGCTTGTTGCTATTGCACTATGATGCAAACATGGGACTGCTGTTTTACTCAGTTTGTCTACGTCGATGTGTCCCTATCAAATAAATAAATTACATTACATTACATTACAATTGAACCTGTGCAAATGTCAGATTAAGTTTTTGGCTTATTTCTGTCTTTCTGCATAAATTCAGTGATTTTTATTGGGATGTATTTATTTATTCTCTCCGGAAAATATATGAACATGCAGGGATCTGGTTAAAGCATTGTTGCACTGACTTCTTCCCCTATACCACATTAAGGATTGTTTTAAAAATATAAAAAAGATATTCACTATTAACTTTGTAAATATGTTTTCTAAGAGTGAAATAATTAAAACCTTTGTGGCCAGTTTCTTTCTCACAGGTGTCATGAATGAAAGTTGGAGGGTGTGGCACAGGCGTAGTTCAGAGGCAAACTGACAATTTCATAAAGCTGAAATCACTTGTTTTAACTATTGAACAAAACGAGTCCAGTTCAAAACTCCTTTATAAAACACTTTCAAACCTGGTGCAAGACACCACCAGAGGTGATTTGTGAAAGGGCCTAGGTGGCATGAGATGATCTGAAGTCAACCCACCTCTGTTATGCCTTTGAGCCACAAAAGACTCAAAACAGAATAGAGAGGTATAGACCAGTCCATCTTTATCTTCCCTCTGGCCATTCATAAATGACTGATGGACAGGGCCACTTCCTGCACAGATGTGAGCTTTCAGAAATGAAGCAGGCAACCACACCTCTTTTGGAACAAAAAGAGGTGTGGAGCAGAACTCCAAACTCTAACATGGAGCACAGCATATTAAATATGTGATGGCCTTCCTGGTGTCACTTACAAAACATATGAACTAACTATCGTTACTGATCATTTAGGTTGTAAACAACTTTTGAACTTAAAATGAACTAAGAAAAGATCACATTCAGATTTCGAATAGTTTTGGTGGTCGTTGCCACCCCTGATAATCTGTCATCCCCATCTTCCCCTACAACCTACTATCCCCCTTACAAGACAGTCTCATATACATAATGTATTTTAATAGTATCCGTATGTCACATGAACCACTGGACATATTTTAATAAGCTCTCAAACGGTTTTCACTGGGTGTATATCTATGACTCACACTTTAGATGGATCCATTGGCTTTCACAGCTAGTAGCAAACAAAAAGATGGCTATACCTAAGCCAAGTTCAGATATACTGGACTAAAATTAGGTGTGGTAGTAGCTTTAGACATGCTCAGCACATTTCCTGAACACTTATAGATTCATTTTGTTGTTGTTGTTTAGAACTTTGGCTCTCAAGGCAGCAGGGCGTGTGTGGTCCTTCAAGAAATGTTAGTTTATATTATGAATATAAATGTAGGAATGGGAAAGACAAGTATCAAATAATTTATTAGCAGTTGTTTTGTTTAGTAATACTGTACTAGAAAAGTAAAAAAAAAAGCAGTAGTGTATTAGCAATTGGTTCACTAACATTTTTGTTGGTGCCACAGACCTCATTAACAGAGTTCGGAAGCTATCTTGATAAAACTATTAACTGAAAAGTACAGAGTCATCCCAGTGGTACAGTGGGCGGAGAACATATAGCCATAATGGGGAAGATAATAAGAGGTCTGACAAAGATGAATGTGTTGCTATTTTGGACATTCTGTGAGGTAAAAGTCCCAGATATAAAGTGAAGCACATTTTCCTATCCTCTGTTATTTTCTTCTTGTACAAACATTTTCAATGGGTGTGGTAAAGTGAAACAGAATTCCTCATGTCCCAGTGTTGTATTTGTTGTAAATTAGGAGCTATCAGAAACAGGCTTGTACAGTAAGTGATGACTGTGCCAACCGCAATGACACCAAGGAGCCTGGAGCAACAGCACACTCACTCAGAACACGGCACAGTCTTTAATTAACTAATAAAATATTAACCACCTCGTCATTTCCCCCCTTGCTCTGTATGGTATTTCTTTCTACACTTTGCTCTCTTCATATATCCATCCATCCATTATTTTTACCCTCTTCTTCCATTTTTGGGTCACGGGGGTCGCCGGTGCCCATGTCCAGCAATCCCTGTGCGAGGGGCGGGTACACCCTGGACGGGTCGCAAGTCCATCACAGGGCCACATAGAGACAACAACCATTCATTCTCTCACTCACACCTAGGGACAATTAAGAGTCACCAATCAGCCTAACATGCATGTTTTTGGTCTGTGGGAGGAAACAGGAGTACCTGGAGGAAACCATGTACGGAGAGAACGTGAAAACTCCACCCAGAAAGGCCCCTACAGGTAGTCCTCGACTTACGACGGTCTTGAGTTACGACGTTTCGCGGTTACGATGCACCACCCATTAAAAAATCAAATATATATATAAATGTATATATATTAATATTTTGAAAAGCCGAGTTCCGGTTTTACTTCCGGTTTGACGGCAGAAGCAGCGAGCAGTCAGTGGAAAATTACAGGAGACCCTATTGTTTTGACCGGCAGAAACAGGCAGCTGCTGTGGAAAAGTAGCTGTTTTATGGACGGCAGTTTTACGACATAAACAAATGGAGAATACGGAGGATGGACGAGCTACCATGCTAACAGACCTTACTGTAAACTCTGGACCGCGCGAAGCAGTGGAAAAGTACAGGCAGAGCTACAGGAGCAACGAGCTAACATGCTAACAGACGGAGGAAGACTCCACCAGCTCCCAGTAGGAAATTAATTCATTTTTTCCTTCATTATGGCTCCAAATGTATGTGTTTTTTTGATAATTATCTAGGGTACTGTGTTAGGATAGGATAAGTGCTTGGTAAAATACAGTATATTGTACGTTTAAGGTGCAGTTTGTACGTATGTTCCAACTTACGTCAAAATTCGGGTTACGACGGCGCATAGGAACGGAACTCCGTCGTAAGTCGAGGACTACCTGTATTGCATTTACAGGTAAGAGGGAACAGACACAAACTGTCTCATAAAATACATTCATTTTTGTGAAAAATATACTGTATTATTAACGCATGTCAGCTTTCATGATGGGTATGAATGTCTGTGACAACTTATGCCTTTTTTTTAGTATGTGTGTGCATTTGTCAGTCATGGATGTTTGTCTGTTCAAAGTTATTTTTTCTATGTGGCCATCAAGGACTTTTTTTGCAAAGATTTAAAAAAAGACTAAAACAGCAAATACAAAGAAGAAGAAAGCAAAAGTCCCACATTGCCAGCATACACAATATGCACTCTCTTCATACATACACACACACACATCCACACACACACACTCACGCACAAATCCAGTCAAAAGGCAGCCTTCAGGTCCATGTGCTGCTGTGATATTGGCAGCTCCGCTCGGTGCCCATCAATAAAGCTCTGGCACAGGCCAGAGGGCCAAAACCCCATACTGTTTTTCCAGGTGCCTGATCAAAGGTGTGTTTTCAGACCAGCTAAGCCAGCAGGGGGTGCACAGCAAGAGCAGATAAGGCAGCTTGAACAGTAGTTGGCTACCTCCTGCCATGACTTCCTTAAAGGAAGGCACCTATTAATCACACGTGCAAAAGAGCAAGTGGGTTAACACATTCAATCCTAACATTTTGGTAGTTTGGGGGAAAAAAATGTGTAGCAGCAAAAAGTAATGCATCCCTTCACCGCCAAAGATACGAAGTAGTTTACTGATGGAAGTACAATTTTGAAACAAAAAAAGAGGACATTACCATCAACCAACACAACTTAAGCTGTCAGAACATCTTGTGCTGATACTGCATGTTTTCATCTAGATGTGAAAATCCAATATTTTTTTACTCACAAATAACAAGGTGTTGTTATTTAAACTGAGTGGTTGTAGCAGAACCTGAATGCAGCTACGCAGGAGGCAAACTGCCTGTGACAAGAACATGGAAGACTCAAATCGAAATATCTAAAAGTAATACAACAGAAACAAACGCAAAGAGACAGACCAGTTTCACACAACAGGGATAAAGGAAGACCTGAAAACAAACTGAAAAAAAAAACAAAAAAAAAAACAAGAAGTGTATAAACTGGAAGGGGGTATTACTAAGTGAAAATGTATGTAGTGAATGATTACAAATGAAAGACAGTGAGTGTGGCATTAGAAGAACTGAAAACATGCAAGCTAAGATACTAAAAGAAGAAGAAAGCAACACTGAATGTTACAAAAACAAAACTAGAACCGACTCAAAAAACACAAACTAAAACAAAGACATTGTGTAGATTATCCCCAAAATCAGATTGAAGTAATATCAATATCATTTTTGTTTCATCACATCCAGCAACACCCTATGGCAAAGTTAAAGTTTTAAGCTTGGATCATGTTCAGAAATTACCATTATAGCCGTTTAAATCAAATCCTACAATAGCTTTCTATGCAATTCCATGCAATATTGCAAGACTTCATTTGATGTGTTGGCATGCAGAGTGTGTTGTAAATGACTCAGCAATTATCACATCAAATTATAGGTAAATATCTGTACAAAGTGGCTGAGGTGTAGCCATTTTTGTGTTTCTAAATGTGATATGCTTTGTTGGCTACAGTCTCTTGAATTGGGTTGGCTCCAAAAGCTAATGGATTATACTGTATATGTACACCCATTGACTACTTTCTGAAAGCTTTATTAAAATATGTTCAGTGGCTCATGAGATATTTTGCACAGACACACATGGTTGATTTCAAGAATTAAGACATTCATTTTAGGTAAAAAATTGCAACGTAGCGCTCGGAGTACTATCATGTGCAGACTAACGTGTCTGAATCCAATGTATCAAGTTGATGTATGGCAGCACAACTGAGCAGTGGTTAGAGAAGCTGCTTTAAAGTGAGTAGGATGCTGGCTTGCCTCCTGGCCTGGGGCCTTTCTGAGTGGAGTTTACATGTTCTCCCTGTGCATGTGTAGGTTTTCTCCAGGTACTCCGGTTTCCTTCCATTGACCAACGACATAAATGTTATGTTAACTGATAACTCTAAATTGTCACTAGGTGTGAGTGAGAGCACCTCTATCTCCATGCGATCCTGTGATGGGCTTATGATCTGTCTGGAGTGTAACTCTGCCTACATAACACAACAATGGCTGGAGATAGGCCCCAGCTCCATTGTGAGACTGCATAGAAAAGTAGGTAAAGAAAATCGATGGATGGAATATGATGGCCAAATCTATCCAACAAGAAAACTCAAAGATCCTAATCAATCTACTTAAACCATGATTCACTTTTTTATTATTTGCATTCATTCTAGTTAGTGCTATTACACATTGGTTACAGCAATATTTGACAACAAAGGAAAATGCATCTTTATTAAGTAGCAATAATGTCAGCATTAGGAAGCTAGTTGAATAAACAAACAGCTGAATTTGAATCTTGGTCACAGCATAAAAGCTGTTTTCATTGTAAGCAACAAGATAGGCTCACTTACCATTACTGTTATTTGTGGGTTTAAAAAATAAATAAATAATAATAATTACCTTCAGGGAATATACAGCACATGCAGTTTAATTTA
>JBBPBX010003617.1:29218-44695 GCA_038048925.1 Garcialebias charrua
TATATATATATATATAGATATATATATATATATATATAAATATATATATTTATTATTTTTTTTATTTTTATTTTTTTTATTGCTGCTTTAGCATATGTACCGTACATACGGTATACGGTATCTTTGGCCAAAGTATATTTACTGTTTGAACATTTTAGTGTTTGAGATTGATTTTCTGTCCAAATATTGAAACACCAGCAGCAACAAATAATTATTTTCTTATGACAGTTTGCAGATTCAGCTCAGACAAGCAAAACAATTCAAGCAGTGTACTGATCAGTTCAGCATTTACACACAAGAACACATACCAGAGTGCCATGTATAAGAACGTTTCATACACCATTTAAAACAGCACATCAACTAACACTGGCCATAAGTTCAGATTCAGCCGTGATAGTGGTACATGTACACCCACCTTGAGCACATGGCTAAAACAAACACATCATGGTTGTTTCAAAGCCTATTCAAATGTATTCTTAAATTTGTTATTAAATTTAGTATATCTACTGAATGAAATATATTTTAAGGTGTGCTTTGAAATTTTAAACGTTTTTTGGTACTGTAAAATCTAAAAATGTACATTTAGGTTTTGACCTAGAAGTTGCAGTAGCTTGATGGTCAGTCCCACAGTCTCATTATCCAGAGGCTGCTGGTTCAAGCCCAGGTTGTGTCAGGAAGGGTATCCAGTGTAAACAAGGTAATTTAAAAATATATAGAAGTTCTCAACCCCTACAGAAGGAAGCAGCAGAAAGTTGCTTAAACAGACCTAAAATGACAGAAATTACATTTATAGCCGTTTAAATAAAAATCCTGCAATAGCCTTCTGTGCACTTCCATGTAATATTGCAAGACTTCATACACTCTGACCTCCTTTCACTGGAAAACGCTTCCCCCTATATTTAAGAGATTAACCCTCCCCTCACTGCTCATAACCATTACTAGCTATGTTAGGTGTAAGCCATCACACAGAAACAGAGCATAAAGGCAGAATCACGTTGTCTTCCTGTTGAAACACTAACTAAACAGAAGCTGTGAGAGCTGTTCATTGTTGGGATTGTCAAGCTGCTACTGGGATCTGACCAAACAAAGTAGAGAATACATTTCTTTAGAAGGATATAACTGAGTAAAGGTTAACACCAAGAAAACTGGGTTAACAAAAATCAAAAACAGGCAAAAACAGTTGACAATCAGCAATGCAAAAAAATATTTTTAAGCGGTTGGCTTATAAATAGCTAAGGTTTCATATTATTAAGTGACTTTATAAGTTATTTTAATAAACATTTCAGCACATTACCTACAAAAGCGAAAGCTTTCCAGAAGCTATAAGCATCATGATGAAAGCAAATGGATACAGCAAAAGAAACATTACTGTCTAGGGTTGAGATATATGGTTGGAACAAAACTCTGGGCTTTATGCAAGTACTGTATGTTGTTATCGACACTAATTACTTATTATGAACCTTACATGTCTTTATTTTATTACAGTGTTTACAAGTATTGTATTAATTAGTGTTATATTGATGTAATCCACATTATGACTATTTCTCACCTTTTACCATGTTATACTACTATGGAAAACTACTATGAAAAAACTCAGGACAGTATTACACTCTATTTCATTTTATGATTATGTTTATTAAATGTTGGTGTTTTGGTGTTGGTGAAACTTTTTATACTTTTTTACCACTATGAAAAAACTACTATGCAAAAAACTCAGGACAGTACTAAACTTTTATTATTTCATTTTATGCTTGTTTATTAATTGTTTAGTGTTTAAATGGTTACTGTTGCACCGAGGGACTGAGAGAGAAATGCAATTTCAATCCTGTGTATGTCCTGTTGCAGTTCTGACAATAATGTTGACTTTGTCTTTGACTTGACTTTGATGTTGGTTAATATATTTATTTATTCATTTATTTATGCATGCATGTTTCACCATGAACAAATGGAAGTTATCATATGTTTGAAACAAACACCATCCAGCCAGTTACAACTACGAAAATCTTGTTTCACCATCCAGTTGCTTCATTATTTTTCATTGCTGTTTAGTGCACGTTATCATGTGAGGAATTATCTGGAAGGCTGATGATTTTACATTTAGACTCATGTCTGGAGATGGTCAAATTTACATGAGATAAATCAATAACAAAACAGCCACCAGTCATGTGTCAGGTCAACTCATGAAAGCGCTCTTTTTTTCATGCAAGCACACCTGGAAACTACAAAATCTACCTTTCATCACCACAGTTTGAGATAATCAGTGTTCAGAGGGGCCATGCTGACACAGGACAAAACATATGCAGCTGCACAGCTGACTCTCTCACCTGAAAAAAAAAAAAGAAATAAAATCCCTACAGGCACTAGGGCAAACCTCTGAAAAATACAGGGAACTCTTCCTGCATGGTGTTTTCTTCCATCCCAGCTGTGGAAAAGTAGAGTTCCTAATCTAAAAATGTAAAGTATTATTTCTTTGAATAAAGGTAAATTGAGTGGTTTTGGTGCATCACTGCCTACAGTCGATTTTGCATCTGACTTGTCATCGGTAGTCGAACCCTGTTGCTTGCTTTTTATCTCTTGTATCAAGACAGGACATGATATAACAGCTATTGATTTTCTTCCTTCCTTCCTCAGTTAAAAGCTCCAGACTACGATTCAGGTCTTTGGCTTGCTTTTTAAAATTTGTTTCTGAAAACAAATTGTACCTAAAATTGACTAGTAAAAACAAACTAATAAATAATAAACCTGCACACAAGAAAAAAATCATTATACTGTAGGTGGCACATACAGAGTTGAAGAAATGTTTGTAAATCTAGAAAATGTACAACTTTATTTGTATTGTGTGTTTTTTTGAGTTGTATAATAAAACTGGTTATACAAATAAATGAAAAAGAAATGTTTGAAGTATGTTGACTTAAAGGTACTCATTGCAAATTATGAAATCATATATAAAATGTTGTCCTACAGACTTTCTTGAAATGTTCAGTTTGAAAGGGTTTACATCTCTAGTTTTTCCAGATATGCGGTGTATCTGAGCAAGACACCTAATCCCCAACTGCTCCCCAGGAACCTATAGCTGCCCACTGCTCCACCTGGGTGTATCTCACATGTGATGGGTTAAATGCTGATAACTAATTTTGCCATCGTATGGGAACATACAATTATGACAATCTCAGACTTCCTGTCTGTTCCCTTCCCCCTAAATACTTTACTTTGACTTGACTTTAATTCCTCTTCTTTCAAGTACATACCTCCACCTCTTCAAGTTCCCTTTCAGTCTGGTCTCTCAGTGCAACATACTTGCTATGGGAATTGCGCCCCCCGCGCGATTACCTGAAGGAATATACTCACACCTTTACAGCTAGGGGCGTCATCGCCGCGCCAGAGGCCCCGCCCTCTGGGTACTTAAGTGGCTTGCACCCCTCCATCTTTGTCTTTTTTGCCCTTCACCTCGCTAAACCTGAACTACCTCTTCGCGGGACTTCTCTGTTGCTTCATCGCTCAACCAGAGGTGAGCTTGCTCCCTGCACAGAGCACACAGAGAATTATTCCTGCGTACTGCTGGACTAGCAAAAGCTAGTCCGGCACATTTCTCTTAACCCCAAAGTATTTTTTCTTCTCTCTCTACAGATTGCTTCGCTCGACGGCGCTAACTACGCCACAGGAAGAAGCTATTTTGCTAACTCCTAGCGAGCTAGCCAGCGAAAGCGACGCGACGGAGGAGACATTTCAAGAAAAAAGAAAGAAGATTCTGGAAGGACTCGCTCGCCTCATCTCGGACATGCCTCCGGAGAAAGGAAAGCGAAAGGCGAGACTTCCAAAGAAAACCAACGGGACGGCGAGCCCAACTTTGCGCACCTGTCCCAGCGGATGTGGCTTTTCCCTCGCAGCAACGGACACCCACGAGGCCTGTCCAGTCTGCCTGGGAATGCTTCATGCAAAAACAGCACTGGATACACCCGACTTTTGCCCACACTGCAGCCTCATGATGGATGCGGTGCTGCGGCATCGGGTTGACCTCGTCGCCAAAGCCATGGGCAACTCAGCGACACCAGCGGACGCGGACACCACAGAGCCCCTCACTCCCACGCCGGAGTTAGAGAACATGGCTCTACATGACAGCACACGTGTCGAATGGGGCGACAGCCCTGAGGTGCTGGTTCCTATGGTGGACCTAACAGTCGAGTTCGACACCCGTGGCATGATGAACGAGGACGATATCTCAATCTCAGCCTTGGGCAAATTTTCAATGGACGAGGCAGACGTGGAACTGGAGGATCAGGGTGAAGACCTCTCCCAGGCACCGGTACCTGTGCTCCCAGAAACTGACTTTTCCATCCTTGCTCTGTTCGACTTGTGCCACAGAGCAACGGACGCGCTGCACATCCCATGGCCTGAACCTCCGCCTCGCCAACAGGTCACGAGGCTGGCAGGAAACTATTTTTTCTCAAAGTAGCAGGTTGCCACGAGGCAAAAGATGCCTGTGTTCCCGGACTTCCTCACAGAACTAACTCGCACCTGGACTCAACCAAGAGCCCCTATGCTCCTTTCACTCTCACAGTTCCTCGACGTAGACGGGATGGATGAAGTGGTAATAGCTAACGTGCCTCAGATTGAGGACACATTAGCGTCTCACCTGGCTCCTAAATCATCAGGAACAAAACCAACTCTTCCCAGCAAGGCGTGTCGAGCCTCAGCGTCTCTACTCGAGAAATGCTACAGGGCTCAGGGACTCGCGGCACGCGCCATGAACGCGTCCGCGTTAATGCAGGCTTACCTGGCCGAAAAACTGCAACAGCTCCAAACAACAACGGACAAGCAGATGGCTGCCGAATTGCTGGATGAAGCCCGCAGAGCAACAGACTTTGTACTCCGTATGATGGGGACAGCTGCTGTTGCACAGGGCAGGGAAATGGCGGAAGTGGTCATCGCGATCCGCCACCTCTGGATGACTTTAACAGATCTCCCGGAGGGACAAAAGGTGCCTTTTCTCCATCACTCGATAGAGCCGGCGGGATTGTTTGGTAAAGCTTTGGAGCAAATTCAGACCAAGCTGGACCAAAGACTAGGAGTCTAGACTTTGATCTATCCTCCTTTCCACCTGCTCCTGTCCTCACTCAGGAACAGGAAAGGCTACAGACTCTCTGCCCAGTGAGGGCTTTACGCACCTACATGCAGAGAACAGCCGAATGGAGGAAAACAAACCAACTCTTCGTCTGCTTTGTAGCACCTACTACTGGGAAGGCCCTATCAAAACAACGCCTCTCACATTGGTTGACTGAGGCCATTAAAAGGGCGTACAGTAGCAACGGTCAACAGGTACCCTCTGAAGTGCGCGCTCACTCCACTAGGGGCTTGGCCACTTCCTGGTCATTATTCAAGGGTGTACCAATCGCAGACATCTGTGCTACTGCGAATTGGAGCTCATTAAATACTTTTGAAAAGTATTAGAGTTTGGATGTTAATGCGGGTGATGTCACTCAGGCTGTCCTTTCTAACACACAGTAGAAAGTAGCCTTGGGATGCCTGCTGGTCAAGGGCAGACGTTCACTCTAGCATGCATGTTACTGAGCATTTCAAGGGCGTGAATGGATTACGTTCCCATAGCAAGTATGTTGCACTGAGAGGAACTAAAAGTTATGCACCATAACTCATGTTCCCTGAAGGAAGGGAACAAGGTCCAACATAGCTGGCCCTTTTCAATGCTGAAAGCTCGGTGAAGTGCAATTTTGGAGAAAGATGGAGGGGCGCAAGCCGCTTAAGTACCCAGAGGGCGGGGCCTCTGGCGCGGCGATGATGACCCTAGCCGTAAAGGCGTGAGTATATTCCTTCATGTAATCGCGCGAGGGCGCAATTCCCATAGCAAGTTTGTTGCACCTCGTTCCCTTCCTTCAGGGAACATGAGTTATGGTGCATAACTTTCAGTTATCTTCCACCTTTTCCCTATTCTCATCACAGATCATATTATCATCTGCAAATATCATGATCTATGAGGACTCCTGCATGACCTCATTTGTTAGTGTGTTCATCACCAGAACAAACAAGAAGGGGCTCAGAGCTGATCCTTGATGTACTCCCACCTCCACCTTGAAGCTATTTGTCACTCCTACAGCATATCTCACCACTGTCCTGTTGTCCTCATACATGTCCTGTACCAGTCTAACACACTTCTCTGCCACATCAGATGTCTTTAAACAACATCACATCTCCTGCATTGGTGCCTCGTCTTTTAGGTTAAATTTGGTTTAGTTTAAATTAACTGCCTAATTTACCAACTTTATTAGCTTTAGTATACTGTATGTCATTGTCAGTAATATGAGAACTGGGCAAAAAGAACAAACCAACATTGTTCTCAGTTAGGTTGGTTGTCAGGAAAAATAAATTAACTAAGCTTCCCTAAGTGAGTAACTTAGTAACACATGTTTCAAGAAAAAAAATGTGTGGATAAAATATTTCATGCATTTAAGAAACAAAACAATATCTTTGCACTGTAATTGTTATCATGTATTGGTACAGATGTGTTAATTAAATAACAGCTGTCAAAACTGATCCAGTGCTCAGTGTTAAAATGATGAAGACACAGTTTGTGATTGAAAGAACAGCTAAGCCACAAATTACTAAAGTATGTAAAAAAGTCAGCTTTAACCTCATTCTCAGCATAACAATACCAGCATTTTCCCCAACTTCTTAAACAACATTTAACTTTAAAATAAAATACATAAAAACACATTCTGAAGTTGTTGTAATAATCCTGCACAGATCTTGCAACCTTATATTCACACCAATATCCTTTCTTATATGGACATCATAGAACACTCTCCATGACCTGAAAAAGCAAACGGTGTTAAAATGCCAGCTTTATTTTCTTTCTGCATCTCAATCTATGAATTTAGAGTCCAACCACCTCCTTGTGATGATAAAACTCTGCTACACTGGTTCAAAAATATATTACCTGTCAAGATAATCCTGCAAGCTTTCATATCGCCCCCAAACATAAATGCAACAGCACAATCTGTATTTAAAATACACCTTGTTCTTGTTTTCAACTTGTCACACTCAGATGTTTTGGGCAAAACCATTTTGTGTTAGTATTCAAGAAATGGCTGTTCATTTCTTATTGTGGTATCACAGATAGATGAAATGCTTGTTATAAAAAAAAAAAACAGGAGTTGTTTAGTAATCACTTACCAATCAAGCATGTGTCTTATCTCAAACAATTTCCCACTAACTTTAACTTGATTTATTCACACATAATTGTCACAGCTGATACATACTGTATATACTGTGTAGCTTCTTTTCTTTATATTTTTGCTATTTGTGGGTGTAACTGGGATCTTGAGTGCAAACTTTTGTTCCACCTCATGTACCACATGTGATGCAAATGACAATAAAGAACATTGAACCTTGAACCTTGAAATTCATCATCATCATATCATCCAGTAGATACAGAGCAACATGCATGCTTAAGGATGCTAAATGGGTTCGGATTACCTCTCAAGGCTTCCTAAATAACTAATCCTGTCATAAATTGGGGACATATAAATACATAGAGCCATGCTAAATTTCTTTGTTTTGACAGTAAAATATAATTATTAAAATGTGTCATTTTTGGTGACGAAACACAGATATTTCACCACTTTAGATATTTGCTTCAGTTCAAACACAACTGAATAGTGTATAGTTTTAAAAAAGGACCAAAAACAGCCAATTTTAATATTAAGCAATATTAAAATTACAAACGTTTTATACATTTTAGTCATATATCATCTTGAATGGACAATTTTTGGAGTATCAGTTTGACATGACGCACTGTAAACCTTTTAGAAATCTCCACGGGAGAAGCATAGTCAGAGCGCTCACTTCCACTGATGTTCACAGAGAAATGTATAAGTTACAGGAACAAGGACTGCAGTCACTGCAAGTTTGGCTAAAACACAGTAACATGCTCTTAAAAATGCTTCTTTAACATAAAGATGCTTACAGATTGTTGGTTATTTTGAGTTGTGCAGTAAATGTAATTTGTTTTAATCTGTCATGAAAACATTGAATCTGGATTATATACTTCTTGGGTAACCATAAAACAATTGTAGATGTTAAAGTAAACTAAGTAAATATACAGTATATATTATTTATTAATTGTTATTAAATCACAGTGAGTAAATTTAAAATAAATTAAATGTTATTTATAGTAAAAGAAAGCAGTGAGGAAATACAATTAGAATGCATCACTTCTTTGAAAAGCCAACATTTTAAAGAACTTGTAAAACTAGTGCAGGTTTTTCTTCATTTTTTTGGCATTAATTTTTAAGCAGAGTTATACGAAAGTGAATGTTCATTACAATGCACTTGTACAGCAGAAAAGTGTTCCATTTTAAATGCATTAAGTTTTAATTATTAAACAAAAGTTTTCAGGGGGTAATTTTAGGCCTACAATTACTCAGTTTAATTAAAAAAGGATGGGTTGAATCTTAAAAATTAGTATGAAACTAAACATTTAATGAACTCTGTGAAGTTTCTGTTTAACATCTTTCTTTAGTATTTTACGACTTACTTCTGCTTCGAGGATCATTTTTAATCATGAAATGAAATATGAAAAATCATTGACACAATAATCACCAAGAGAACATAATTTGATTGGAATGTAATTTGTTGCACACACAGAACCATGATGGTCAGATAAATGTGTTGATGTGATGACACAAATAGAAGTGAGACCACAGGTTATGAGGGGTGGCATAATAAGTGAAGTGATAGTTTATCAGGTAGTTGCTGGAACTTAGGATAGTCATTTAAAACAGTGAGTGAGGACATCCGGACAGAGAATATACAATAGACAAATTCAATTGCATTACAAAAAATTAACCGAACCTGATACTAATCACATTGCAGGTTTACATGAGGATACTTATAAGGTTTTGTTCATCTGCCCAGCATGTGTGATGTACAGATATTGCAATTGGCTGATGTTGAAACCATTGCATTGGTGAGGGCACCCATACAGGGGAAGGTTTCAATCGATCTAGACCAGGGGTTTGCAACCTTTTAGATAAAAAGAGCCATTTCTACCCTTCACTTACAAAACACCATGTGTCTAGAGCTGCAAAACCTGTTACAACAATGAATCAATCAATCAATCACCTTTATTTTACCAGGTAGAGCCCATTGAGATCGAGATCTCTTTTACAAGGGTGACCTGGTCAAGTGGTCAGCAGCACACATCACATGGTAATTGACAATAGGCATTTAAATTTATCGAAAAGAAAATAAAGAAAACTACAATCACAGTAAATAGATGTTGACAGTTCAAAGCCAACAGGATATGACAGATTTCTATATACATTATATACAAAACAAGCAGACAGACATCGGTTGGGTAGATAAAGTTAAAAAATTAAAAATGCCATGTAAATTGCACAAGTAATGTTTAGAAACATCTGCAATGGTCAAGTTTCTTGATAACATTTTCTAATACGGTTGACATAAAGGATCCAGGAGAGATGAATGTTGATAGTTTCAGATCTTTCTGTAAGTTGTTCCAGGCTGAGGGGACAGCGAAGCTGAATGCTCTTTTTCCTAGTTCAGTTCTTACTGGAGGAACTGACAGGAGGACCAGATTGTTAGAGTGCAGGGAGTAATGACTGTGTGATGTTTGTATTAAGGAGGTGAGGTATGATGGGACTAGGTTTAGGAGGGTCTTGTAGATGAAGGTGTAGTGGGCATGACCGTGTCCACTTTGATAAACCTGTGTATTTTTGAACTGTTCCAGAGATGGCCTTTACTGACCTCTCAGTAAAACAAGACATTTACTACAAATTATTCCATTAGTTGTAATCTGAGAACATAGTCACCAAAAGAGACTATTTCTATCTTTGATTTTATTCTAATGTAAGCAAAAGAATAACTTTTGTCATTTTCATGATGTGTGCTTTTAAGCTGTGTTATTCTGTAAGAGTTAAACTGTGTCACTTCTGCACATCACTGGGTCCACTGCTGGGTGAAAGTTGAAGACTCGGGTCAGAGAGACCCGGCCGTTTTGTTTAGAAAGTCAGAAGACAGTTAATCCGTTGTTTTTATGAGAAGGGCTCCAGCACTCTCTGTCTTTCCAAAACATTTTCACTCTGCTGTGAATTTCACCTTGAATCTTGATAACAACAAGTGAACTCCTCGCTGGTCCACGGACCAATGAAAAAGACACAAGTCTCACTCCTCTCATGATCTTCTTTTAAGTTCTAAGTTTTTGCTGAAACGCTTCAGAGTCTGCTGGGAACTTCAAAGAGATGTGAACTTTCCCAAAGAGCTGGATGGACGTTTAGTCACACGCTAAGGGCACGTCATCCAGTTAAGGACTAATAACATGCTGTTATAGTCTACTTAGAACGAGCATAAGCTCAAAACTTCCTTCCTGGAATAGTTATCTTGAAGTCAGAGGCCAGTAGCTGACATATTTTCTGATGGTTGACGCGGATCCCAGGAGACCTTGAAAACGTAAACGAGGACCGGCTCGGACGTGCTGGGCCTGAAGGACTCTGTGCATCTGAACGGCTGGTGTCATCTCTTTATCAGACTCGTCGTCAAAGGTAAAGAGCTGTTTACAAACGTACCTGGATTTAGCAGAAGTCAGATGAAAAGTGTCACTTCTGGTAACATGCTCAAGACAATTTCCTTTAAACCATCTCTCCATTCTTTCCTCCTATCTTTTTTTCCCTCAATTCTAAGCTGGAAACTAATTAAGTCATAGAGCCTCAGACTAAATATGTTAACATCCTGTATTTATGTCTGTTGTGTTACAATTTAAATGTGCTGACGTGTTAAATTGCAAGAAAGTGAAATCATGTCAATCAAGTGTAATGGTGTTAATTTAGTTGATTTATTTTAAATAAATGGTAGTGTCTTTGACATACCAACTAAGTTAACGTGTCCATTGTCACTCTATGGCTTTATTTATTTATCCATCATAAAGATCACAGAAATATTGGGTAAACTGAAAAAGAAAGAATCTGTGAAATTACTATTCAATCTGAATGAGTAAATTAATTAAGGTAAAGAGGTCAGTATTAATATTGACCTCCTCATAATCCTTTACAAAGGATATCCAGTGAGTGTATCTGCGAGTGCTGAGAGATGACCAGCCAGATTTGATGTAAAGCTCACAGTGATGAGTACGATAACTGGAGTCAGTAATAAACCGAAGGGCACCGTGGTAAATGGAGTCTAAGGACTGAAGGTATTTTGATGCAGCACTCATGTATAGCATATCACCATAATCTAGTATTGGCATGAATGTTGCAGCTACTAATGTTCTCCTGCCTTTGCAAGAGAAGCAGGATTTGTTTCTGAAGAAGAAACCTAGCTTCAGTTTCAGTGTAGTGGCCATTTTGGAGATGTGGGTTTTAAATGACAGTTCATTGTCAATGTTGAAACCTAGATATCTGTAGGTGGATACCATTTCTATTTGTTTTCCCTCTTGGGTTCCAATTTGAGGTGGGTTCTCTGGTTGCTGCTTTCTGTTGGATAGAACCATAATCTTGCTTTTGTCTGCATTTAGGACCAGTCTAAGTTTTTGCAGACGTGACTGAATAATATTAAAAGTATCCTGAAGAGAGGTGAAAGCTTGGCTGAGGGAGGATGAACAGCAATAGATAATGGTGCCATCTGCGTAATAATGGTGGGAGGCATTTGACAGATCACTGCAAAGATTGTTGATGTATAGAGAGAAAAGTATGGGACCCAAGACAGAACCCTGTGGCACCCCTTTCACAACATCTAAGAAAGTAGAGGAGGATCCGGCTACATGAACAGACTGTGTTCTGTCAGTTAGGTAGTTGGTGAACCAGGAGACTGCAAGTTTTGATAGACCAGAGTGTTCCAGGATGTTTGTCAATAGTCTGTGATCAACTGTATCAAATGCCTTGGACAGGTCTATAAATAGGGCAACACAGTATTGTTTGCAGTCCAGGGCATGTATGATGTCATTTAATACTTTGAGAACTGTAGTGACGGTGCTGTGTTGTTTTCTGAATCCTGACTGGAATTGTGATAGAATATGGTTTGCTTGTAGGAAATCAGTTAGCTGATCACAGACAAGTCTTTCGAACAGTTTGGCAAGAATGCATAATTTTGAAATTGGTCTGTAGTTGTTGACATTTGTTGGTTCACCCCCTTTTAGCAGAGGGAGAACAAAAGCTGATTTCCAGATTTTGGGTATTTTATTTGTGTTGAGACTGAGATTGAAAATATGGGAAAGAGGTTCAGCAATGAAATCTGCAGCTAGTTTTAGGAAAAGTGGTTCTATGTTGTCAGGTCCTGCTGCTTTGCGTGTGTCGAGAGTTTTTAGAGCATTTAGAACTTCAGCGGGAGATACTGATTCGAAGTCAAAGCGATTTGTGACCTGTTTGTCCAGCACATGTGGAGCTGGGGGTGGATTTGCATCAGTTTGGTCAGCAGATAACATTTCAGGATGTGTAGATTCAAACAGGGAGCCAGAGGATATAAAGTGTTCATTAAAACAGTTCAGAATTGATAATTTGTCTGACAGAATACCTGTGCTGGTCATGATGGAGCTGGGTAAATCAGTGGATGTTGTCTGACCAGAATTTGATTTTACTGTTTGCCAAAACCTTTTTGGATCATTTAGATTTTTGGTGGATTCGTCCAGGTAGTAATTTGATTTTGCATTTCTAATTAGGGTTGTGCATTTGTTCCTAAGCTGCCGGAAACTGAGCCAGTCATGTTCGGTTTCTGATTTTCTGGCCTTAGCCCAGGCAGTATCTCTTTCTTTGAGCAGATTTCCTATCTCAGGGGAAAATCAAGGATTTTTACGTCCCTTTATTCTGGATTTATGGTATGGAGCATGTATGTTGATTATGTTTTGAAAACCCTCATAGAAGTAAGCCAGTGCAAGTTTTACATCATCTATCAATGAAATTCTACTCCAGTGGCTAAGTCATGAAGAAAGGCCTGCTCACAGAAATGTTTTAAATCCCTTTTGAAGATGATGGTGGGTTTTAATTTAGGTAATTTCCCGTTTCTTACAGCTGCAATGGTGCAGTGATCACTGAGGTCATTAGCAAACACATATGCATTTGTGTACTTGTGAGGCATGTTAGTTAGAATAAGGTCCAGTAAGGTGGATTTTTCAGGGGTTTTGTTATTTGGGCGTGTTGACGTTTGAATTAGTTGAGTTAAATTAAATGAATCACAGATGGATTTAAGATTGTCAGGGAGTAATGACTGTGAACTGCAACCAGTTACGTGAGGCAGCGAGATGAAGGCGCGTGGACTTTGTGGCCAAGGCCATGGGCAGTTCAACCGCGGTATGAGAACCACTCCTCACAGTAGCTCTCACTCCCACAGTGGAGTTGGAGGCAGATGAGATGGAGGACAGCTGCGTTGGGACCTGGGGTGAGACAATGGAGGTTGTTGCCCCCGTGGGGGACTCCATAGTAGAGTTCGACACGAGTTGTTGCAAGTCGACAAGCTCTCGCTAACAGCCTCGGGCAAGATATCGGACGACGAGGCAGACAATGAGGAAAACCGAGAAGACGAGGACTTCTCCCAGAGCCCAGTGGCAGGTCAACCAGAGACAGACGTGTCCACCCCCGCTCTGTTCAAGCTGTGCCGCAGATCCGCGGACACTTCAGCCATTTTCGCACTGCATAGCCTTCCCCGGCCTAGCCTGGCCCTCGCCTTCCTGCACAGCTCCGCTCAATTCTCATTTCCCTTCACTGCATAGTCTGAGACTTCTCTCATAGACAACGATTTCTCCGGTAGATTTTTGACCGGACCAATCAGAGAACAGAAGGGGCGGAGTTTTTGGCCCCTAACCCACGCCCCCACCTGTCCCAGCGCAGCCAGCGAGCAGCCGCATGTTCTCATTCAAAGCGATGCAAAGCGATGCAGGACTGTTTTATATGTGACACAAATTTATTAATTTCCCCTTCTTAATCCCTTATCTGGAGTTTTCTTTTGTTTTTTTTCCCAAAAGTCAAGTAATCGCTCCCTCCTCCCTCCTCCTTCTCCTCCTCACCCTCCAAATGAACAAGGAAATGACTGAGGTTGTCACGAGAGAATTAAAGTCAGGTTTTACGTTGCTGCCCGAGTCCCATCAGATTTCCTGGTCTTCTGGTGTGTTGGACCAGCGCTCCATGGTTTTATTTTATTTTATTAGGACGTTTTATTAACATATAAACACAGAATATCCAAAGGCAGCGAGAGAAAAATCAGCAGGAGGCGGAGCTGAAGTCAAGTTCAGAAGACCACGGGGGAGCGCGCAGCCAACGAGCATTCGCATGTTCTCATTCAAAGCGATGCAGGACTGTTTTATATGTGACACAAATTTATTAATTTCCCCTTCTTAATCCCTTATCTGGAGTTTTCTTTTCTTTTTTTTTTGCCAAAAGTAAGTGATCATCGCTCCCTCCTCCTCCTCCTCCTCCTCCTCATCTCCCTCCGCCGAGTGAAATGAACAAGGAAATGACTGAGGTTGTCACGAGAGATTTAAACTCGGGTTTTACGTTGCTGCCCGAGTCCCATCAGATTTCCTGGTCTTCTGGTGTGTTGGACCAGCGATCCATGGTTTTATTTTATTTTATTAGGACGTTTTATTAACATATAAACACAGAATGCAACGGAGCGAGAGAAAATTCAGCAGGAGGCGGAGCTGAAGTCAAGTTCAGCAGACCACGGGGGAGCAGCCATCAGCAGAGGTCACGCCTCTAGCAAGAATTGGTTGTCAATGGAGAAAGTCCAGACCCTTGTCTGAAGCGAAGTGAAGGACAAGGGTCTGGTTTTAACCAGGCTATCCCCGGCCCAGCTCGTCCCGGGTTGCCCCTGAGCCTAGCCTGACCCGCCCCCGCTCATTTCGCAGTGTACAGAGAGCCGCCTTGAAGTGGGTGGGGAGTTATTGTGTGTGCGCCTTCTTGTGCGTGCGCTTGGTGTTATTTATATTCTAAAATAAGCTGATTTGTATCAGTTATTAACACAAATTAAACTCAGAAACATTAATATTTATATTCCTATAACACATTTTTTAGGCCTTTCTGTAGTTATATTTTAATAAAATTCAGTTTGCGCTGAAAGGCGGAAATGCTCTGTATGGGTACGTGCTTCAAGTTATTTATGTTGTAAAATAAGCTGATTTGTAATCAGGTATTAACAAAAATTAAACCCAGAAACACTAATATATATATTCAGCTAACACATTTTTTTTTAGGCGTTTCTGTAGTTATATTTTAATGAAATTCAACTTGCGCTGAAAGGTGGAAATGCTTTGTATGGGTACGCGCTTCGTGTTATTTAAACTGGGCCCGGGAGCTCGGCCCGCTTAGAACCTCCGTCGGTCGGGTTCTAAAACTCGGGCTGAAGCCGGCCCGAAAAGGCAACTGCGAACAAGACTAACTGGAGTTAGAAGCCGGGTCGGGACGGGCTGGGCCGGGGAGGGTTGTGCAATGCGAAAATGGCTTTTGAAGGTAACTTGGCCAG
>JBBPBX010003617.1:50444-81427 GCA_038048925.1 Garcialebias charrua
GTACATGTCATTCACCTTACAGTATTTCTTCTAGGCAACTTGTCCTAAAGGTATTCCAAATATTTTCTGTTGGATTTGAGAGCACAGTCCCACTTTAATACTCTGATGCCTCCTCAATAATCCAGGTAGAAAATTCTAAAAAAGCTAAGTCTGTCCTCTGGACATTCCAAAACCAAAACAAAGCAAAAAAAAAACCAAAAAACTGTAGAAATGTTTCGTCTTTTGTCCAAAAGACTTCCTCGGTCTGAGATGCTGTATTCACCTCAGTCTTATAAATAGCACCCTCTCACAGTGGATCAATCCCAGACCATTCACCACCAGCAGCAAACTGTTTGATCCACAATTTCCACCGGCACCTTTTTGTCAACAGCACCGCGGTGGCGGTCGTTTTTAACCCGAGCCTCGACCGATCCGGTATGGTTTCACTCTGATGAACTCGCATCATGGTTTTCGCAAGTGTTTTACATCGGATGTCATTCCTGACACAACCCTCACCATTTACCCGGGCTTGGGACCAGCACAAGAGATATACTGGCTTGTGCTCCCTAGTGGCTGGTTTAGTAAATACTCAGACTGAGTGATTGAACTTAAATAAATCTTCACATGTTGAAATGTAACATTTACAGAAGTACAACAAATACAGTATCAAATCAAATGAATAACTTTTGCTTCAGCACACCCATTCATTAGTACAGGTGCTATAATGGTTTCATGTTATTTAGGTGGGGCATCGGTTAGGTTTTGAAACAAACAATTCACGTTAGTCGAAGACCCCGAGGAGGGAAACCTGTCAGGAGACAGAGGGAGAAGAGGAAAGTGAAGAATGTAGGACTGAGGGTTGCAACTCTAAATGTGGGGAGTGACAATGACAGGCAAAGTTAGAAAGCTGGCTGACATGATGCAGAGAAGAAAGGTAGATGTTTTATGTGTCCAAGAGACCAAGTGGAAGGGCAGCAAGGCTTGCAGTATTGGAGCAGGGTTCAAACTGTTTTACCATGGTGTGGATAGAAAGAGAAATGGAGTAGGGGTGGTCCTGAAGGAGGAGTTGGCAAAGAATGTAGTAGAGGTGAAGAGAGTGTCAGATAGGGTGATGTGTCCTAGAAGTAGAAGGTCTGATGCTAAACATAGTCAGTGGTTATGCTCCACAGGTTGGATGTGATGGGGAGGAGAAAGATATATTTTGGAAAGATTTGGATGAAGTGATAGAGAGTATTCCCAGGGAGGAAAGAGTGGTGATCAGAGCAGACCTGAATGGACATGTTGGTGAAGGAAACAGAGGGGATGATGAAGTGATGGGTAGGTTTGGTGTCAAGGAAAGAAACCAGAAGAACAGATTGTGGTGGATTTTGCTAAGAGAATGGAAATGGCTATAGTCAATACCTATTTACAAAAGAGGGAGGAACATAGAGTGACCTATAAGAGTGGAGGAAGGAGTACGCAGGTCGACTACATTCTGTGTAGAAGAAGAAACTTGAGGGAAATTGGAGACTGTAAGGTTGTGGCAGGGGAGAGTGTGGCCAGATAGCATTGGATGGTTGTGTGTAGAATGACTGTTGTTGTGAAGAAGAGAAAAATAGTAAAATCAGAGAAGAAGACCAAATGGTGGAAGCTAAAGAAGGAAGAATGTTGTGAGAAATTCAGAGACGAGCTGTTAAAGGCTCTGGGTGGTAAGAAAGAGCTTCCAAGTGACTGGGCTACTACAGCAACAGTAATTAGAGAGACAGGTAGGAAGGTACTTGGTGTGTCATCTGGACAGAGAATGGATGATAAGGAAACCTGGTGGTGGAATAGTGAAGTGCAGGACGCCATTCAAAGAAAGAGATTAGCCAAGAAGAAATATGACAGTGAGAGGACTGAAGAGAGGAGACAGGAATATAAGGAGATGGGACATAGAGCAAAGAGGGAAGTAGCTAAGGCAAAGCAGAGGGCGTACAATGAGTTATATGGGAGACTGGACACTAAAGAGGGCGAGAAGGACTTGTACCGATTGGCAAGACAGAGGGATCAGGCTGGAAAGGATGTGCAGCAGGTTAGGCTTATTAAAGATGGGAATGGGAATGTTCTAACAAGTGAGGAGAGTGTGATGGGAAGATGGAAGGATTACTTTGAGGAGCTAATGAATGAAGAGAATGAAAGAGAAAGAAGAGTGGAGGTCATAGAAACTGTGGACCAGGAAGTGGGAAAGATTAGTGAGGGTGAAGTCCGGAAAGCTCTGAAAAGAATGAAGAAGGGGAAGGCAGTAGGACCTGATGACATACCAGTGGAGGTTTGGAAATGTCTTGGAGAGATGGCAGTGAGGTTTTTGACTCAAATATTTAATGGAATATTTGAGGGTGAGAAAATGCCTGAAGAATGGAGAAGAAGTGTGCTGGTTCCCATTTTTAAGAACAAGGGTGATGTACAGAGTTGTAGCAACTACAGGGGAATTAAGTTGATGAGCCACACGATGAAGATCTGGGAGAGAGTTGTGGAAGGAAGGCTTAGACAAGAGGTGACTATCTGTGAGCAGCAGTATGGTTTCATGCCAAGAAAGAGCACCACAGATGCCATCTTTGCTTTGAGGATGTTGATAAAGAAGTACAGAGAGGGTCAGAAAGAACTCCATTGTGTACCCTGATGCATGCTCAATAATCCAGGTAGAAAAGTCAAAAAAAGCTAAGTCTGGTCCTCTGGACATTCAAAAAACAAAACAAAACATAGCAAAAGATTGTAGAAACGTTTTGTCTTTCGTCCGAAAGACTTCCTCAGTCTGAGCTGCTGTATGACTGAGCTGAATACAGCAGCTCAGACTGAGGAAGTATTTCGGACGAAAGACGAAACGTTTCTACAATTTTTTGCTTTGTTTTGTTTTGTTTTTTGAATGTCCAGAGGACCAGACTTAGCTTTTTTAGAACTCCATTGTGTGTTTGTGGATTTAGAAAAAGCATACGACAGAGTGCCAAGAGAGGAGGTGTGGTATTGCATGAGGAAATCTGGAGCGGCAGAAAAGTATGTTAAACTGGTACAGGACATGTATGAAGACAGCAGGACAGTGGTGAGATGTGCTGTAGGAGTGACAGATAGCTTCAATGTGGAGGTGGGAGTGCATCAAGGATCGGCTCTGAGCCCCTTCTTGTTTGCTCTGGTGATGGACCGACTAACAGATGAGGTCAGGCAGGAATCCCCATGGACTATGATGTTTGCAGATGACATTGTGATCTGTGGTGAGAACAGGGAACAAGTGGAAGAGAACTTGGAGAGGTGGAGGTATGCTCTTGAAAGAAGAGGAATGAAAGTCAGCCGTAGTAAGACAGAGTACATGTGTGTGAATGAGAGGGAGGCCAGTGGAACAGTGAGGCTACAAGGAGCAGAGGTCACAAAGGTGCAGGACTTCAAGTACTTGGGGTCCACTGTCCAGGAAAATGGGAAATGTGGTAAAGAGGTGAAAAAGAGAGTCCAGGCAGGATGGAGTGGATGGAGAAAAGTTTCAGGAGTGATTTGTGACAAAAGGGTGTCAGCAAAGGTCAAAGGAAAAGTTTACAAGACAGTGGTGAGACCAGCTATGGATGCAGTTAGAGAGGATATGAAGGTAGTTGGAGTGAGGACAGAGTGAGGTGGAGGAGGATGACTCGCTGTGGCGACCCCTGAAAAGGGAAAAGCTTAAATAATAATAAGAAGAAGTCTGGGTATTTACTGTCAGGTGCTTTTGTCTCAGAGAGTGTAGTGAATTTATTTAGGAGATGTTTTGTGTGTAGCTTGATGTTATTTTTTGCCAATTTAGGAAAGACCATTTATTAATCTGTACATGTTGCCTTTGGGGTCCATTTTTAGAAAACACAACATTCATTTTTATTGTTTTGCTGATGATACCCAGTTATATCTTCCGATTGAGTCAGACAGGGTCACTCCACTGGATCTGTCTACATTAAAGTCTGGTTAAAACTAAATTTTCTGAATTTAAATGAAAATAAAACGGAAGTCAGCAGCTTTGGTAAATGTAACACCCTTATGGTGTGGTTACACCGAGCAGCTTTTCAACCTCCAAAAAGCTCCTCACGCACGCAAGTGGACGCGCTACCCAGTGTTGTCCAAACTGTAGTGTTGCGGCGGCTTCATGGCTGCGGCGTCGTGGCGGCGGGGTGTGGGAGGAGCTTACCGGTATACAGAGTCCTGCGCACAGAGTCACTGCACTCCGCCAGGCGAGGAGCCTTTTATTTCCGTCTCTGTCGAGCAGACTTGACTGGTCGTGAAGGAATTGTCGCAAACACACAGCTACAATGAGTTTCTCTTCCATAGTCCACGACCTCGCGGGTCTTTTCTGTGTCCCAAAAACAATACGTCACATAGTGCGCGCGCACCCTCGTTTCCGCGTCACATAGGGACTCTCCCCCTGACCCCCGCTCTTCTCCCCCGACTCTCCCTGATTGGTTGACACACCAACCAATCGGGTAGAGTTGAGCGGCGTCTGAAAGTTTGAACCGCGAAATCTTCAGCATGTTGAATGCTCGGTTTGGAGGCGGAAGCCGGTTCACGTGCACAGAAAAACGCTTCTCAGCACGCTCAACACGCACGCGACCTGACGCCAGACGCCAGGAGGTGCCTGGAAGCGCGTCCACCATTGACTTTACATGTAAACTGGACGTTTTGGAGGTCGAAATGCTGCTTGGTGTGACCACACCATTAATGTTCTTGGCCCCTTGGCTTCATACAGCCACTCCAATGTCAGGAATCTGGGAGTTATTTTTGATAGTGCTTTTAATAATAATAATAATAATGTCTTTGTCTGTCATCTGTGTATGTTTTAAATTAGACAAACAGATAAATGCTGTAGTTAAATCCGGTTTCTTCCAGCTAAGACTCATTGCCAAGGTGAAGTCTTGTCTCTCTTTCAGAGACCTTGAAAAGGTGATTCATGCTTTTATTACCTCTCGTTTGGACTACTGTAATTCATTGTATGTTGGTTTAGACAAATCCTCTTTGCATTGTTTACAATCTGTCCAGAATGCAGCAGCTCGTCTTTTATTAACAGCAACTAAAAAATATGAACACATAACCCCTGTCCTGGCTTCCCTCCACTGGCTCCCTGTCCACTTTCTGATTGATTTTAAGATTTTATTGCTTGTTTTTAAAATCTCAAAAGGTCTGGACCTGTCATATGTATGTGATCTTATTAATATCTACACTCCAGTAAGAGCACTCCGGTCTACTCCGGTTTCTCTTAGATGTCCCCAGATCCAAAATGAAGTCCAGCGGTGATCGGGCTTGTGGTTGCTGCTCCAAAGCTGTGGAACAGTTTACCTGAGAATTTAAAGACTTCTCAGACTGTTGACACTTTTAAATCTTTGCTCAAGACTCATCTGTTTTACTTGGCATTTGATCCATACAGAGTCTGAGAACAAATTTTGAGCTGGTTTTATTGTTGTTGTGTGTTGTATTTATTGTTAACTTTATTATGTGTCAGTGGCACTAGATGCGTTTTACTCTTTTATTTTTTTAACTGTAAAGCACTTTGATCAGCTTCTGTTGTTTATATGTCCTTTATAAATACATTGACAATTGACAATTGACAATTGACCATTGACCATTCACATAAACATTGTTGCTGTGAATAAGGGGGAAAAGGCCTAAGTGAAACTATTAAAATGTGATTTGCTGTTTCGACAAAAGCTCCACTTAGCAAGCAAGCAGATCAGTCAAACACTGGTGCTTTTATCAAGCCAGTTCTCCGAAATTAATCTGCTTCTTTTTTTTTCTTTTATGTGCCTCGGAAGCAGAAGATCACAGTCATTTAAAATAATTAAGCTGACTTACAGTACACACACACACACACACACACACACACACACACACACAAAATAATATTTATCTAGTGTATATATAAGATTTTGTCAGCTTAGCTTTGCCAATATAGTTTTTATTTTATCTTACATCTCATGTATTGATCACTTGTTTTGGATTATTGCATTCATCTTTTAATCCCAGTGTCACGATCGTGACACCCAGTCCAACTTTTTGGTGCCTAAATTCTGGGACTAGTATTTAGCTCCCTGGAAAATCAAGTTAAAGAGGCCAGACTGAGAGGATTTGGACATGTAAAGGAGGAACTGTGGATATAATGTATTGGTAGAAGAATGTTAGAAATGCCACTGTCAGAAAAAAGACAGACTAAGGCCTTAGTCTTCTTCTTCTTCTTTCAGCTTTTCCCTATTCAGCAATCACCACAGCGAGTCATCCTCCTCCATCTCACTTTGTCCTCTGCATCCTCTGTCCTCACTCCAACTACCTTCATGTCCTCTCTAACTGCATCCATATATCTCCTCTTTGTCTTTTTCCTGGCAGCTGCATTTCTAACATCCTTCTACCAATATACCCACTGTCCCTCCTCTGGACATGTCCAAACCATCTCAGTCTGGCCTCCCTAACTTTATCTCCCAGTTGTTCAACATGTGCTGTACCTCTGATGATCTCATTCCTAATATTATCCATACTTGTCACTCCTAAGAAGAACCTCAACATCTTAATTTCTGCCACTTTCAGTTCTTTCTCCTGTCTTGGTGGCAATGCTGCTGTCTTCAGACCAAACAATGTAACAGGTCTCACCACTGTCTTGTAAACTTGTCCTTTGACCTTCCCTTCCAACCTTTTGGCACGAATCACTCCTGAAACTTTCTCCATTCACGTCATCCTGCCTGGACATTCTTTTCAACCTCCTTGCCACACTCCCCATTTTCCTGGACAGTGGACTCCAAGTACTTGAAGTTCTGCACCTTTGTGACCTCTGCTCCTTGTAGCCTCACTGTTCCACCAGCCTCCCTCTCATTCACACACATGTACTCTGTCTTACTACGGCTGACTTTCATTCCTATTTTTCAAGTGAATGCCTCCACCTCTCCAAGTTCTCTTCCACCTGTTCCCTGTTCTCACCACATATCACAATGTGATCTGCAAACATCATGGTCCACGGGGATTCCTGCCTGACCTCATCTGTTAGTCAGTCCATCACCAGAGCAAACCAGAAGGGTCTCAGAGCCGATCTTTGGTAGAATCCCACCTCCACCATGAAGCTATCGTCACTTATACAGCACATCTCACCACTGCCCTGCTGTCCTCATACATGCTCTGTACCAGTCTGAGAAAAGGGAAGGGAGAGGAAGTCTGAAATTATCATCATTGTATGCTCTCATACTATGGCAAAATTAGTTATTTGCATTTAACCCATCACATGTGAGATACACCCAGGTGGAGCAGTGGGCAGCTATGTAAGAGCCCAGGGAGCAATTAGGGATTAGGTATCTTGCTCAGAGACACATTGACATGTGGGAATGGCTGGGAATCGAACCATGACTTTCTGGTCCCAAGTTGGAAATACCTCTACCTCATCTCTGCCCGTTTCTCTGCCAAAAATTCTCTGCCACTCATGATTTCCTCATGCAATACCACCCCTCCTGCCTCTGCATCCTGTCATATGCTTTTTTCTACATCTACAAAGATGCAATGGAGTTCTTTCTGACCCTCTCTACTTCTCCATCAGTATCCTCAAAGCAAGTAGGACGTCTGTGGTGTTCATTATTGGCATAAAACTATACGGCTGCTCACTAATAGTCACCTCTTGTCTATGTCTAGCTTTCACAACTCTCTGCCAGATCTTCATTGTGTGGCTCATCAGTGTGATTCTCCTGTAGTTGCTAAAACTTTGTACATCCCCCCGTTCTTAAAAATGGGCATCAGCATACTTTTCCATTCTTCGTGTATTTTCTCATCCTCAAATGGCGGCCCATAGTTTCCCCTACTATTATCCAAGGAGGGCACCCCACTCTGTTAACAAAACCAAGCACCCTGCCTTCCAAATCCCCCATAATAGAGAGCAGAGATTAGCAAATTAACAGCTCATACTCTAAACTGCGTGCAGTACAGATTTATACACCACCACCACCCCCACCACCCACCGGTCAAAAACACTGAAGAGAGGAGCGCCCACCCAAGGCAAGTGACCTAGGAGAAACACTGATGCCATTGAATATTTGAGTCAAAAACTTCACTGCCATCCCTTCTAGACATATCCAAACTTCAGATGGTATGTTATCAGGTCTTACTGCCTTCTATTTCTTCATAATTTTTGGAGCTTTCAACATTTCACTGTTGTGAATTTTTCTCACTTTATGGACTACAGCTTATATGACCTCTACTCTTCTTTCCCTTTCATCATCTTCATTTATTTTGCTCCTCAAAATTATCCTTCCATCTTCCCCTCCATCTCTCCTCACTTGGTAGACCATCACCATTCATATATTTAACAAACCTAACCTGCTGCACATCCTTTCCAACCTGACCCCACTGTCTCACCAATCGGTACATTTCCTTCTTGCATTCTTTAGTGTCTAACCTCCCATACACTAATCATACACCTTCTGCTTCACCTCCATTATCTCCCTCTTTGCTCTATGTTGCATCTCTTTAAATTCCTGTATATTCCCTTCAGTTTTCTTACTGTGATATTTCTTCTTGGCTAAGCTCTTTCACTGAATGGCTTCCTGCACTTCACTATTCCACAACCAGGTTTCCTTATCATCCATTCTCTGTCCAGATGACACACCAAGTACTTTTCTACCTGTGTCTCTTAATTACTGTTGCTGTAGTAGTCCAGTCATTTGGAAGGTATTTCTTACCACCCAGAGCCTTTAACAGCTCATCTCTGAACTACTCACAACATTCTTCTTTTCTCAGCTTCCATCATTTGGTCTTCACTGATTTTACTATTTTTCTCTTCTTCACAACAACAGTCATTCTACATGCAACCATCCAATGCTGTCTGGTCACACTCTCCCCTGCACTCTCCCACACTCACAATCTCTCTCAGGTTTCCTCTTCTACACAGAATGTAGTTTACCCGTGTACTCCTGCCTCCACTCATAAAGGTCACTCTATGTTTCAGACTCTTTTGGAAATAAGTGTTGACTACAGCCATTTCAATTGTCTTGTAAAAATCCACCACCCTGGTATTTTACTTGAGCATATCTTTTAATTAAACATACAAAAGGAAAAAAAAAGATTTAAAGGGAAAACATGAAACCTGTATTTTAACACTATTCAGTGAGACTATTTATAGCTTAACAAATTTAAAGCTGGGAATTGTTTGCTTTGATACATGCTGCTAGCATGGGGCAGATGCAAAGCAGACACATTTTCCATCAACAGAAAATAATACCCGCTTCAGCAACAAAGTTATGCTGCAGGTAATACATGTTTATTCACTGTGCATCGTTGTTAGCTTCAGCTCCCAACCCTCTAAATGCACTGCATCACAAAGGATACAAGAAACCAGTTTGATGGATCACTTACCGAACTTCTTTTACTGTATGTTTCAAATATTTTGCTCCCTTTCCCTCAAACATACTTTAAAACATAAAACGCTAAAAACAAACAGTTAAAATAAGAAATTGTGTCATGTTCTACAATTAATTTGCATGTCAAGAAAATAAATTTATGCTTCATCTCTGACTAGATTAATCTTACAAATCTTAGCCATATTTAGCTGGTGCTAATAGGAACAAAGTGACCACTCTTAGGCACATTGAGGAAACAGTTCAAACTCAAGTAGGACTAAGCCCACAAAGCTTTACATATTTTTGTACATAGTACTGAACTACATGCAAATGACAGCTCAATTTAACATGACAGCCAACAAACCAAGCATGCACATGTTAATTATTCAGCTGTGGCTACTGACATTTAAACTCATCAGTGGTATATCAGCTGTATTGATGGTGTTTCACATGATGTAACAATAACATTTTTAAAGATTCAACTGATTTCACGTTTAACAAAATGTTTATTTGCACTTCACTTCATAAAAAATTATCTGAAATTTAAAATAGCAAATTTCCTTTTCAAGTGTGAACATTATAGAGGGGAAAGGGGGAGTCTGAGATTGTCATTATTGTATGTTCCCATACAATGGGAATTAGTTATCTCCATTTAACCCATCACACATGAGATACACCCAGGTGGAGCAGTGGGGAGCTATAAGCACCCAGGGAGCAGTTGGGGATTGAGTGTCTTGCTCAGAAACACTACAACATATGGGGATAGCTGGGAGTCGAACGTGACTTTCTGGTCCCAAGTTGGCTGCCATACCTCTACCCCATCTTGGCCCCCCAGTATTACAGGGTACATATAAGTAGTTTACTTTAAGTGTGATTTAACTCTAAACTATTTTTACCCATGTTTGATGTTTTGGCATTCCCAACTCTATCAGCCAATGGTAAACTGATCCCACCATGTTTAAACAGACTGTATCACCTCTCAATTCAGACAGACTCTGCCTGAGAGCAGCTCCCAACAATGACACCAAACCTCTGACTTGCTTCTTCCACATGCTCTGATTTGTTTCTTCTTCTTTTTTATTATCTTGCACAAAAAAAGCAAATAAAATGATGCCAGCTGAACAATGTGCACTGTATGCAAACAAGTCTTCAGAGGTGGGTCAAGAAAAATGGTATGAAAATGTGGTGTTATTTCCTCTTGAGCAAAGTGCCAAAACCACCACAAAGAGCAGTACAACTACCTCAGAATATGATAAACCACAGTAGATCTTGCAATGTTAAGTACAGCATTAGAACTATTGTGGTTTTCACTCAATAAAACAATCTACATCACATATTTCACCAATTTCCTGTTACCATAGCAACCTGACTCTTCCTTCTCCTTTGCAATTCTCTAAATCTTTCCACCTCCTCTTTATTATTCATCCAGCCTTACTTCAGCATAACATCACATAAAATGCACTTTAAGTCTAATATTTATTATAAATGCTTCACTTTAATTTTACATGTAATACAACAGTACTTTTTAAAGACTGCATACTATCGCAGTACAACTTGTGTGCAGTTTATGTACGTTTGCACATTCGAGTAATAAAATCAAGGTGTTAGCAAAGATGAAGACAATAAAAGGAGGAAAATGTGTGCAATACATTCCTCAAACTGTTAACTTAAGCCTTTAAAGTCTCCCTCCCTCACACACACACACACATGTGCATATACACACTGTGGGTTCAGTAGACTTTGGTGGTGTGGATGTGTTGCTGGTGTCTTCACAGTGACACTGGTGCTGAGTTACAGTGCTAATGAGAACTTTAATGTCACCCACACACAGAATCCTTGCAGACAGATTAGAGCTGTGATTATACTGAGCCCCACGAAAACAGCTACATACATACACACCACACATTCCCCTCCATCACAGTCACACATGTCGACAAATAAGCAGCACAAACAGGGTTGAAGTTTCACAAGTAAAGGTTGGTACCAGCCTGTGGGGCTCCAACAGTGATCTTCTTTTCTGTGCTTCTTTTTGCAACATCAAGCTTGAGAGCAACAAAAATAGAAACAGAAATCCAGACAGTTTTACAGACAGTGAAATCTGGACTGTGTGTTTTCATCTCAGTATTACCCAAACATTATCAATTCACACTATTCTTTACTACATGCAAAATGTTTAGGAAACACAAAATAACTTAAAAAAAAAAACTATAGTGTAAATATTTGGGTTTGCAAAACATTTATAACCAATCTGTTGTAAATGGCACATTCAGAGAACTTTCAGCAATATAAGCCAGAAAGTTCATTCTCAATAGTCCAGGTATCAAATCCGCTCATTCTCAATCAGTTCATCTGGACAATTTCTTTTTAGTAGAAACGTTTCACCCTCACTCCAGAGGGCTTCGTCAGTCAGAGCAGTCCAAAGCAAACTGAAGCTACCCCACCAAGTAAACAACTTAAGTGGACCAACCAGTTTGCTGTAGCCAAGATGGTTTCTGGGGGCTTGTCCCTCGTCGACTCCTCCCAGGCAGGCAGACATGTCCAAAGTGGTTCAAGACCAGAAAGTTCATTCTCAATAGTCCAGGTATCAAATCCGCTAAGAAATTGTCCAGATGAACTGATTGAGAATGAGCGGATTTGATACCTGGACTATTGAGAATGAACTTTCTGGTCTTGAACCACTTTGGACATGTCTGCCTGCCTGGGAGGAGTCGACGAGGGACAAGCCCCCAGAAACCATCTTGGCTACAGCAAACTGGTTGGTCCACTTAAGTTGTTTACTTGGTGGGGTAGCTTCAGTTTGCTTTGGACTGCTCTGACTGACGAAGCCCTCTGGAGTGAGGGTGAAACGTTTCTACTAAAAAGAAATTGTCCAGATGAACTGATTGAGAATGAGCGGGTTTCAGCAATATATTTTTTATGTCAATATGATTTTCACTGTTCAATGTTCTGTTGCTTTATCATTATTTTTTAAACTCCAAACTTTAAATACTTGTTCACTTCAACAGTTTATTTTAAATGGGATAAAAGAGGAAAGCTGTGGCCTGGAATTATAACATTTTTTGCATTATGTTTGTTATTAAGTAGCCTTTTTTTTATTGTTTTTGCTCAGTTAAAATTGGTTAAAGTATATTTATCCAAGCCAGGTGAAGGCTATTGGTGAAAAGGCAAATAAATAAATAAATAAATAAAGTGGCAAACTAATGTGAGTGTGCAGAATAGGATTTACCAGTTTAAGCATTACTACTGGGTAATGAAATACCTTAAGCCAGATCCCCCAGTGGTTTTAGGAAGATGAAATGACAGCAATGTCATCTTAATGGAACAGATGGACGAACCTGTGGTGCATCGCTAATGGAAACAGGTCACTAGTTCTGGTCAGGAACCAGCCCGATGGTGAGGCACTCCCACCTGGGAGTGTCCCACTAGGCTGCTGTCATTAAGGGTGAGCTCACTGAACCCTTTTGAAAGAAGACATTCTTTTTTTTTTTTTACACATGCTATAAGTTTCTGGGTGATGCTTTATTCAAGAACTTGTACAGAAAGAACTCTGCACTATTAAAGATGGCCAGGAGCTGTGTGAAGGACAACCCACCATTGCATACACTTAATTACTACACTGATAGTAAACGTGTCAGAGTAATGGCTTTGCTTTGCACTCTTCTGCTCTTATGTGAATGGTAATTACTCTAATCCTTTAAAAAAGTTTATGGGTCCTTCTTGAACAACAGTTATGCAATGCAAATGGGTCTCAAAACAATTCTAATTGAAATAGTTTTGAGTAGGATGGACAAATGCTATTTTAAATATATATTTATACTACCATTAAATTGTTAATCACACCGTTTTTTGCATATGAGTCTATGATTTGTTGGTTTGTTGGTTTGGCAAGTATACAACTATCAAACAACAGCTAGGTGTCACATTTCTGAAGCACATAGAGGTACTTTTAGTAGATATATCAGATTTATGCCTAAATAATAATGAAATGTTAATTGATCTTTTCAGAAGTAAACTGTAATTTCCCAAATTGAGTTATGTAATTCAAATAGCTATTTCAAACACATTTGATTATTGTTGAGTTCCACAGAACTCCACATATAAAGACCTGGGACTCTGTGTACAAAGATGTGAATTTCCTTCTGAAACATGATGTAAATCGAGAAAACAGCATGTACACAAATAAGTCCAGATGTATAAAAACATGTATACGCATGAATCCAAGCACACTGCCTTTGTATATCCCAATCAACGTTGACTTGAGCGCACATGAGGACAAACCTGACTTCTCCCTTGACATGCATCCATTTAAATGTGCAAATAGATTTAATTGATCAAAAATCATGTCTAAACACAGGGAAAAAAGGAACCTCATGGAATGTGAGTTAGAAGTGCTTCTAAATCAGGTAGAGGTATGTGCAAATATTCTGTTTGGCTTGCTGTCCTGTGTCATTAGAGCCAAGTGCAAGAATGTGCAAAGAGTGAGTGGGACAATGTGCACAAATCTGTAAATGCTGTGGGGTCTGAGCAGCACACACCCACAGAAATTAGGAAGACAAAAAGTCAGACATATTAGGATGATTAAATGAGTTTACTCACCAAGAAGCCACCCATTTCACACTGTGCATGTTCCCAACCATGCTGTTCATTAGAATGAATGAAGCATGAATTGAACCAGGCCATCTTGCCACAATGTTGGTTACCGGTAGTTGCTTTTGTGCATCACATATAATTTGCACACTGATTGAATGAAAATGCTTCCTGTTAACCTAAACATATTCACCCTGTGATGGTCCTTTTGTAAAAAAATGTGTGTGCAGCTGATAACTCCGATTACATTACGAAAACCGGCTGTCGCTGCAAATTGCACTTTAACGTTCAACTGCACTGTAGGGAATTTGATATACCTGGATTTCTATATGGATAATTCCATCCCACACAGCTGGCGTAGCTTGGCTCAGGGTTGACTGGCACAGTCCTGATTGGTCTGCCAGCTCCCTCTGGACTGCCCTGTGCTAGGAACCCCCATGTGGTCAACAACTGTATGTGTACGGGCAACGCAAGGTTCCTCGCTGTCACGCTCCAAGAATGGCCACAGCGCCAAGCACATTTCCAAAAGGAATGTCCTTGGAAACCTAAAAAAGCTGATGATCCAGTCTCTGTCACTAAATACACGCTCTTTGCTTATTGCGTTATTTGCTATATCCTCTAGTCTAAGAAGACTAATTTGTTGTTGTTAAAGGTGTTTTCTGCACCACTTTGTAGATACGTTTATGTCCACTCATGTAATTGTATACATATGAATGTATTTATAGTTTTTCATGTGTGTCTGGTGTGCACAATAATAATTTTCACATCATTAACAGTTTCCCAGTATCACCTCTAAATCTCGCCAATGGACCAAAAATCATAGAAACGTGTGTAGGCCAGCCATGAAGTTGGAGTGGGGCTTCACACATTCCCACGGTCATTTCATTCTTGATACATGTAGAAGTTTTGTGTGGAAAAGGGCATTCACCATGTTTTTGGTCATACACAAAATTTGTACATGAGACCCCTAAACTTTGACATTACCTGATTTGTATGCTGCCATCTAGACATATTTTATTAGAGTAGACTTTGTCTATGGAGCAAGACCTTGCCAAACCAACTCCTTTTACAACATAATGACTTCACAGGGGGAAAAAAAGGGCTAAATTGTCTCATCTCCCATCCAGAATTGTCACCCATTTAAACATTTGTGCATTATAGAAGAGAAAAATGTAACGAAAAAGAACGTAACTTGTTAAAAAAGCTAGACTTTTACACCAGTATAGGAAAAAGTCAAAAGACATTAAAACAGCTGAGATAGTTTTGTGACAGTTCCTCTTTTGTTTGGCACCTCCTGCTGATTACATAGTGCTGTTTATCCCAATTTTGCAATGATTAAACCAAAAGAATAACAGGTTGGAGGCGTCTCGAATTCAAATTCAAAATAAGCTCCCAACTTATGTTATGATTCAACTTTTTGGGACACAACATGAAATGGAAGGCAAACACAAGTTGAGTAGGTTATTGTTAAAAAGGAACATTTATAGTCAGACAAAATATGTCTTTAAACAATCACAACTGGAAAACCAGCAGACCTTGTAGAGATCTGTCCAAAGCCATACAGTAATTTCTTAAAGCCAAACCCTCTTTCTGGCTTGGCTCACGAAGGAGGCAGACGCATTCCCTTCCCTCTCCCGTCCTTCCCCCCCCCTGCTGCTGGCAGCTCCACAGCAAAGCACCTCGAACGCAAATTAAGATGGATTGGAGGTTTGGGCATTCGATTCTACAAAGAAGATTTCCACAGAAGAAGGCACAAGGAGAGCCTTTTCAACCTCACAGAGTGACGGAGGATACGCCATGGATTCCGCCATGGATTCCGTGGATTTCTGGGTGTGCTCTGTGGAGGTGAAGAATCTTGGATTATATTGGATTATGATGGCAGCGCTTTGCTTTTTGGCATTTGTGGAGCACTGGTCTATCGCAAAAGAGGGAGACTTCAGCAGGACTTAATGCCTGGAGCACCCGACGTCTGGTCTGCGCTGTGACCTCGAGAAATCAGCTGTGTGCGAGCTTATTCGGGGGGTGAACAGATCAACCTTGGTTTTAGGACTCTGTTCGCTGTGGTCAACATCAGAATTCAGCTGTTTGAGAGCTTATCCAGAGGGTGAGCTGGTCACCCTTGGACTTAGGACTCGGGTCGCTGTGGTCAACATCTGAGGTCAGAGTTGGATCAGTGGAAAAAAAAAAAGTCCCGAATTGGATCATATGAACAGAATCGCCCTTACAGACTGAAGGCTGCTGAAATTACAATGTGTGCCTGATGTGAAAATATTTGTATTTCTTATCTGGCTCCCTTGGAAACAGCCTTGGAAAAGGCTGGATATCTAATTTCTCCTGAGACGTGGCTACTGTGGAAAAAAGCTGTTCTTGTCTTGTCTGCTACCCCCCCCCTCCCCCGGAGAACTTTTCTATGAGCGTTATCGGAGGCATCCGGAATGTATCATGGACAGATCCTCCCTGCCTCAGTCTCAACATGCAACATGTAACTGTGCTAAATGTGCTTATGATATGGTTTTTACTGGGTCATGCGGTGTCTTGCAGACAAAATGTGATTCTTTTTTTTTTAATATCAACGCTGTAACCCCCATGGTTTCTTTCCCTGTTTTCCCACCTTTGACCTTCATCCTGAGACGGATGAGAGAGGCCGCGCTGAAGAACATGTCATGTGTTTTGATAAGGCAGCAGCTTTACACACTCAAACCCTCTCCTGGATGACTGTTCATACATAATCACGCTGTATCGATGAAAATTGGTGCAATGTTAATAAAATCTCTTGTATCTTGTATCTTGTATCTTGTATCCTCACAAGTATATAGCCAGTTAGGAGTTGTTGAAGCACTGTTCATTGGTCAGTGAAGATCCAGAGGGGTGTCACCATAAACATCATGTTTTAGGTTTGTTTTCTATCAGAAAACTGGAAATTGAAAGTTATGCACCATAACTCATGTTCCCTGAAGGAAGGGAACGAGGTGCAACATACTTGCTATGGGAATTGCGCCCCCGCGCATTACCTGAAGGAATATACTCACGCCTTTACGGCTAGGGGCGTCACCGCCGTGCCAGAAGCCCCGCCCTCTGGGTACTTAAGCGGCTTGCGCCCCTCCATCTTTCTCCAAAATTGCACTTCTCCGAGCTTTCAGCATTGAAAAGGGCCATATATGTTGCACCTCGTTCCCTTCCTTCAGGGAACATGAGTTATGGTGCATAACTTTCAGTTCCCTTTCAGTCTGGTCTCTCGGTGCAACATACTTGCTATGGGAACGTAATCCATTCACGCCCTTGAAATGCTCAGCAAAGTGCATGTGAGAACATCCGTCCAAAAAGACAGGCAACTCCCAGCTGCTTTCTGCAAGGAATGTAGAAAGCACATGCTAAGAGGAAAAAATGCCGAATGTAAAGAACATCAATGTGATGTTTCCATTGGGCATATATACATACAACACCAACTAGAGACAGCTTGAGCGTGCTCCATCAGTGTGAATACTTATCATCCCCTTTTCCCATTGGAACATTTTGAGAAACAGGAGGAAAAAATGGACCCACCACGTCACAAGAAATTGGGTGACAGATGTGGAGGTAGAAAACCCAGGCCAAGCACAGGGTAACCTCTCAGGTCCTTGCTAGAAAACCTTTGTGAATGTTGTTGTTGTTTGTTTTGGGACAAGCAACCAAAGCCTTAGGCTCTCAGCCAGAACCCTTAAGAGGCCAGGCTGAAAGTTGCCATAACTCTGGACGTGGGTGTAGAAGCTGTCCACGCGCCTGAGTCAGCAGGTCCCTGTGAGAAGGCAATCGCCATGGTATCCCTGATAACATTGATATCAACTCCGGAAACCATGTTTTCTGTGGCCATCTGGGGGCTATGAGAATCAAGGAAAGAGCTCCCTGGCGTACCCGTTCCAATGTCGCCCCGATCAGAGGGACAGGTGGAAAGGCATAGTAGAGCACCCCTGCAGGCCAATCATGTGCCAGAGCATCCATACCCAATGGAGTGTCTGCTTCCCTCAAGGAGAAGTAGAGGTCACAGTGTGAGCTAGCCCTGCAGGCGAACAGGTCCACAGAGGCTCACCCAAATCGTGACCAGACCTGATCCACAATCCGTGGGTTCAGGCTGCATTCTGACGCCAAAAGAGGTCCTCTTGAGAGGGCGTCCGCTCCATAATTTAGTTCACCAGGGACATGAGTCGCCCTAAGTGACAAGATTATTGGAGCATACCATGTGAGCATCCTCTGCGCCAGTCCGAGGAGGGCCTGGGACCTTGTCCCTCCCTCTCTGTTGATGAAGGACACTGTGGTCCTGTTATCTGATTTCACCAGGATATGTTGTCCAGCAATCAGACCTTTGTTGAATAAGTATTTTAATGACAGGAATACGGCCACCAACTCCAGGAAGTTGATATGTAATCTCGCTTCCTGTTCATTCCAAAGGCCGTAGGCGTTCTGATTTCTACAGATCGCCCCCCATCCTGTTTTTGAGGCGTCTGTCGTGATGACCACACGAGATGACACCCTTCCCAATGAGACCCCTTCCGTGAAAACGGACAAATCTCTCTAGGGTTCCAGGGCCTTCAGGCACTCTGAATCTATCCTAACCTTTCCTACTTGATTAGGCAGGTCGGGTTGTATTCGTTGGTTTAGCCATACTTGTATGGGCCGCATTTTCAGTAATGCGTGTGGCACACAGGGAATGACTGCCGCCAAGAGGCCTAAAAGGCGTTGGCAGGTTTTCACAGGGACCCGTTAGTCCAGTTTAAATCTTTCCAGACAACGGCGAATGGAGGAAACTTGTTCCTTCGAGAGCCATGCTCTGTACCGGAGAGTGTTGATCTGTACTCCCAAAAATACGGTAACCTATGATAGAGTCAAATCGCTTTTTTGTAGGTTTAAGCCAAAACCGAGAGACTCCAGGTGAGAAATCACCTTATAGGAGTGTGACTGGGCCTGCTTTCTGCTTTCAGCCAGAATCAGCAGGTCATCCATGTAATTCATGACCCTGAGTCCTTGATTCCTAAGAGGGGTCAGGGCTGCATCCAGACATTTCGTAAATGTACGCGGAGCAGTCTTTAAACCGAAGGGTAAAGCTTTGAATTCATAAGCGTTTCCCTCAAAGGCAAAAGGGGAGGAACTTTCTGTGTTTCCTCTACACGCCTATATAAAAATAGGCATCTTTTAAATCCACTGTACACGCGTAGTCTCCTGGGGCCTCATGTACAAAGACTTGCGTGGATTTCCTACTGAAAAGTGACGTACGGTCAAATCCAGAAAAGTGTGTACGCACAAAAAAATCCAGATGTATCAAACTGTGCGTACACCGGAATCCACGCACATTCCTTTTGTACATCACAACCAACGTGGAACTGAGCGCACGTGAGACACCTCCCCTGACACGCCTTCATTTACATATGTTAAACAGATGCAAATTACTTCCTGCATGTGTGAAGGACATGTTTGTTTGATCCCTGCGCGATCAGAAATCATTTCTAGATTCAGGAAAATAATGAATTTAATATAATATGAGTGAGGAAAAAATCCTAAGTAAGAATAGTAATAAAATGTGTTCATCACGCAAAGAACGAGTGATTGTGTGTCGGTATTTGTGTGTGCGCGCACCCTGCTTTGGTGCGCAACGGCTCATCCATTCATTCTGAGTGAAAATATTAACTTTGCGCACGAGTTTATTACCATAATTACTGTAAACACAGAGGAACTTGGATGTTTGGTTGAACATAGATCTTTGTTTATTTAATAGATGACATGAAGAAACGGGTCTGTGCGTCTCAGTGGAGAGTTTTCATGACATGACGTGATGTTGGAGTCTCCAAACGCTGCGCGCAGCGCGCGCCACAGCCTTGTGCGCAATCTGTTTGTCTGTGAAGCTGTTACTCTCCAACAAGTTATATATGGTGTACTTTCACGTGTCATTTTGGAGAAATCTACAATAAACGCAGATTATGAATCACCTCCAGCTGCCGTGTGAGGGTGCGCGCGCGCTCCAAAGCGCGACCACTCAGCCTTTGGAATCATATAGATGAGACCATTCTATTGGACATGATCCGGCTTTGTGTGGACTGGAATGGCACAGTCCCGATCGACCTGCCAGCTCCCTCTGGAAAGCTCGGGAACAGTTTGGTCGCTGCTTCTGCACGCGTTGTGCACGGTTCCTGCGTTGTGCTCCAGAGCGCAGTGCCAAAATGAAAAAGGATTATCCCTGAAAACGGCTGATAAGCCATATCATAGATCAGAAAATTATATCTGTTTATAAATAAATGCTCTGCGTGTTACACTATCTCCAGTAAGGCTGAATCCGTTCCTGTTAAATGTATTTGTTGCACAACTTTGCGCGTCCTTTATTTGCGTCCATGTGGATGTAATAATTGTTATCATGTGTGTTTGGTGGGAATATTAATCATTTTCACATCATGAACAGTTAATAATAATAATAATAATAATAATAATAATGAATTCAATTTATAACGCACTTTTCATTAATGAAAATCTCAAAGTGCTACAAGGTGCAACATAATTGAATGTCAATAAAACAAATAATAAAACAATTAAAATCAACAACAGTATCAGCTAAGATCAAAAGTAGAATCATGAGGAGTATAGTATGCTCGGTTGAAAAGAAAGGTCTTCAAGCCGCTCTTAAAGTCAACCACAGACTGTGGGGCTTCAGTTTTTCAGGATCACCTGTAAGTGTCGCCAAAGGAACAAGAACCACAGAAATGTGCGTACGTGTGCTCGGGAGCTGGCGTGGAAATGTACTTGGATGCGCACATATTCACGTTCAGTTCAGTTTTGATACATACAGGGTTTTGCGTGGATGGTGCCGTACGCAAGGTTTTTGTGCGCACGCACGGTTGATACATGAGGCCACTGGTCTCACAGACTGGAGAACTTGCCGCATTGTAAGCATCTTGAACTTAAATGTTTTAATCCTCTTATTGAGAGTCCTGAGATCCAGAATCTGTCTCAGGGAATGATCCTTTTTGGGTACCAGGAAGTATTTTCTATAGTGACCAGAGCGTGGTTTGCGTCCCGAGACCAAGCTAATCACTCCCTTTTGTAGCATCGTTGAAACTTCCTCTTAAATGTTTTAATCATCTTATTGAGAGTCCTGAGATCCAGAATCGGTCTCAGGGAATGATCCTTTTTGGGCAACAGGAAGCATTTGCTGTAGTGACCAGAGCGTAGCTTGCGTCCCGAGACCAAACTAATCACTCCCTTTTGCAGCATCATTGAAACTTCCTCCCTCAGCACGTGTGCACATGTAGGGTTGATCTTAGACTGCAGCACCCCTGTGAAGCGGGGCGGTCTTTTTGAGAACTGCAACTTGAGCCCGTGATATATCGTTGTCATGACCCAATCATTTGGTAGACACGCCTTCCAGGCCTGCGCGCTGAGCCTGGAGGGCATGTTGAATTGCTGCTCGTCGTGTTTTAGCGCCGGAGGGATGACCTTTGACCCCTCTTGCGCTCTTTTGAGCAGGTTGGTCGGCCCGACAGAAGATATTGCGAGATCTGACCGTCTCTGGCAGAGCTTGTGTATCTCGCTGCGGTTCATAGTTTGACCACATGGTTTGTTTATAAAAATGGGACTCGAGTCAATAACCAGGGCAGTCTGTGCTTTGGTACTTTTATTTTTGTACATGTCTGAAACAGTGTTTGTTTTGTTTACACATGCAATAGTCGAGTCATGTTTGGTGTACGCACACATGCCACTCGCTCCTCATAGTTTTTTACAAGGGGAAACTGGGCTCAAGAAGTTAGGTTCCCATACCACGTGGACGGGCAAACCTGTAAAATTATTAGTTTGTCCTGTATCATCAGGTACGAGTCTGCTTTCCACATGGGGTCACTGAAGAGGTCCTCGGCCGGTACTGGAAAGTTTCACCGTCACCAGCGGGTCTCTTCCGTGGGAGGCCACGCATGTCTCCCTTTGGGGGTGCAAAGTTTTTCCTCTGCAACCCCTCGCGGAGGGCTTCCGCCTGTTTGCGTCTTTGTTCCAGTCTGGCCTGGAGGCAATCCAGAGCTCCCCCGAAGAGTCCCGTCGACTCGATGGGGTGCTGGAAGAAAGTGGACCTCTGGTTTTCCGGGAGGTCTGACAGTGTTAGCCAAAGATAGCACTGGGCGACAACTTTTCCGCCATTGCCTTGCCTTGGGAAATGGCTATTGTCCCCATCATGTGGAGCACAAGGTCCAAGGCATGGCGGGCCTTCTCCATGGCTTCCTTTGCGGCCTGCTCGTCTTTTGTTACCTGGATATCTTGCAGTTTTTCTGCCAGGTACGCCTGCACCATGGCCGATGCATTCATTGCGCGAGCTGCGAGGCCATGAGCCTTGTAGAACTTCTCGAGTTACCCCTGCTGGGTAGCGCTGGTTTTGTCCCCGTGGCTGTGGGGGCCAGGTGAGCCAGAGTCTCCTCTATCAGGGGTGCGTTGGCAAGGCCCGCTGTCTCCATTCCCACGACGTCAAGGAGTCGGTATAATGGCAACATGATGGAGGCTCCGGGTTCCGCCCAGGAGCGTTTGAGCTCCATGAGGAAGTCCGGAAAAATGGGCCTTTTCTGCTACGTTGTCGGCTGCTTCGCGTAGAAGTAGCTTCCCGTTAGCCTCGTAGCCTGTTGGCGAGGTGTGGGGTCTGGCCATGTGACCTGCAGGGTATCTGCCGCTCTATGACACAGGTCGAACAGAGCAGGTACCGACAAGTCCGGTTCCGGAAGGATTTGCGCCAGGTTCTGGGAGTAATCCACAGTTTCTCCTTTGTGACCATATTCGGCGTCTTGGTCGGACACTTCAGACGTAGAGTCCTCGGCGGCAACTGAGGAGTCCGACATGTTGTCCTCACCGACTCGGCCGTTGCATTCCAGGTCCACGTTTTCGGGCTCCGGTTCAGGAGCGAGCACTTTAGTGCGACGTGCGACCTTCAGCGCCACGTTCCTAGCCATGGATTTGGCCAACGCGTCAGCCCGTCGTTTCCTCACTACTGCCGAAATTCGACGGCAGTGAGAGCAGGAGTCTGGTAATTTTAGCGCTTTCCTCGCATTCAGAATCCCTAGGCATACCGGACAGGCCTCGTGGGTGTCCATCGCCGAGAGGGAGTATCCGCAGTTGCTGGGGCATGGGTGCGAGCGAGGACTCGTCGTCCTGGTTTTCCTCCTCCTTGTCCTCCATTTTCCCTTCTCGGGAGCCATGTCCGGTGAGAAGCGTCGAAGTTGTTCCTAGTTTTCTTTTGTTCGAAGCCGTCTTCTCCGTCGTCTTGCTTTTGCTGGTTAGCTTGCTAATGATTAGCAGGAGGTTGTGACGCAGTTAGCGCCGTCGAGCGAAAACGCTGCGGAAAAGAAGAAAACTTCGAAGGTGAGTAGACAAACTCTGGGATAGCTTTCGCCAGCCCAGCAATACACAGGAAAATGTCTCTGTATGCTCAGTGTAGGGAGCAAGCTCACCTCAGTTGAGCGATGCGACAACAGAGAAGTTCCACAAAGTTCAGGTGTTAAGCGAGGTGAAGGGCAAAAAAGAGAAAGATGGAGGGGCGCAAGCCGCTTAAGTACCCAGAGGGCGGGGCCTCTGGCACGGCGGTGACGCCCCTAGCCGTAAAGGCGTGAGTATTTTCCTTCAGGTAATCGTGCGGGGGCGCAATTCCCATATTAAGTATGTTGCACCGAGAGACCAGACTGAAAGGGAATAAAGTGTTTCTAAAATAATGAGTCTGAAGTTGGATTGAAACAGCATTCAGGACTGAAGAAATTATGGGTTGAGGCAAATGGAGGACTGACTACGACAGAGAAAGTGATGGAAGAGAGAATCAGTGATGCTGGTAGTACTCCTTCTGTCCCCTGTTTAGAATGTGACCCTCATCATACCCTCTCCATCACTGCACTGTTTTCTTGGCCAGAGTTGTGCTACCAGCATTGGTGCACTTTGACTGAAATCATCAATCACATGTGAGGAGGGGAATATGTGAACTCAAGCCCCTCCACCGGTTTGTCCACTCTAACTTTGTTTTCTTGTTGTCAGCTTTTTAAATCCTGCAGAGAATCATGGATCCTCTGTCTGTTCTCATCTATTTTCTCAACCTTGTGTCTTCCTTTCCTTTGATAACTCCACCTCACAGTCTCTCACATCCAATACCTCACCTCTGCTTCTAAATGGAAAATCAATACATCTGTTTGTGAATATTGCTCCCATTATTTATTCCACTTTTCTTCTGCCGTTACATACAATGTACTTTCCATTGTATTTTCACCAACACTAACAATGTTAAAACAAATCATTAAAGATGAAAAGGTTTCTATTTTACCTTTATTAATTCTATTTTAATCAACTGTTTGAAAAGGGTCATTGACATGTGTTGTGTACATCTTTCTATTCACATATACAATTTAATGTTATTCCTAGGGTTGGCTTGGCTGGGAAAATATGATATAAAACTGAATTTACTTTAGAAATCTGTCCCCACTGTTCAGGGCATATCTACAGTGTAATTGTCTTGCCAAACACTACATGTCAGGTAATCAATTTTGGAAAAAAGTCATCACTCTCTTTATATTGGCTGCTTCATTCTACTGTCTATATAATTCCCCTTTTCTAAAGACACATGCAAAACATTAACATCAACAGAATTTCTGTGGATTTCTCCTAAAACCCGATAGTTAAAAAATAAATCCTTTAAACTGCTTTTATTTTTCCCTCTGGCACTGTTTTCTTTGACTCACTTATCCTTTTTGAGATTCTAAAAACCTATAACTACAAATAAATTCCTTTTTGCCAGTGAATATTAATTTTACCATTGCTAAAGCAACTACATGATCAACATTATTATTACTTTTATTATCATTAATTCATCACCAACAACTGTGAATGCAAATTCTTGCAGTTGTATATAAAATGTAATGGGATTTCTTTCAACAGTATGTCTGCTGAGTTTTATGCTCTATACACAGAGAGCATAACCTTGTAACAGTGGAAGTAACCGTGTGAGTGCTAAAAGGAGTATGTTGAAAGGTACAGCTGTAAATCCGATCATGAAGAGAGGGTATGGGAGACAGCATTATCCAGCTAAGAGTGCCCACAGATGGATTAAAGGTTACAGCAAGATAGTCAGTAGGGACATGAAGAACAGGGATGGGGTATGTGTGAAGAGTAACCACCTTAATATAAATGGAGAGAGGAGAGGAAATGGTTTGGGGGGGAAAATCAGTGTGGAGAAAATGTCAGTACAATACTGAAGTCAAACTCAAAATGACAGTGGAGAAAATCTTTACCAAAATAAACACACGTTATCCTGATCAGATTACTTAGTTTCAGTAAACCAGATTTTTTTATGTTACACTAGCCTCATTTCTAAGCTCTCTACAGGACTATAGGTTTTTTTTCACAGTTTTTCAGAATTCGTAGCTAAATTATGCAACACAGCTTGCTAAATTGTAGTCCTCTGTTGCGTAACAAACATTTAAACTACCCTCCGTTCAGCCGTCCTTCTTGTGAGTTGGATCATTCAACACTTGCTCTTCTCAAGGGCAGACGTCTGCTCTCCGCTTTGCTTTTGCTTTGTCTTGTCTGTGAAACTGTCTGAGAGCCTCTCTTCTTCAAAATCTTCTGAATCATAACTATGGACTTCAATTTGGTCAGTTGGTCCCTCAACACAACTGATAACAATTCTTCAAAAAGAAGACAGGCTGTAGGCGAGCTGATTTGCCCTGTTGGCATGCACACAGCTGGATATCTCATCGACTTGGAAGACTTGATGATGTGTCTATCTCTGCTGTCATCTGTGGATCTTAAGGACGCATATTTAATTGGATTTATGATAACTGGTTCCTGCTTTTTGGATTTGGCTGGTTCCTGGTCTATCAACACTAAAGGAAGATGTCGGCAGCAAATGTGGACCTGATCAGGCTGCCTGCCTTACAAGATGGCTTGATTCATGTCTCGAAAACCCAGACTTTTGGGTGGATGGATTAGACCTCTGGGATTTTTTCAGGCACGTTCCATTGGTGTGTTCATTTTAATTTGGACATTTTGGAAGCGAGTGGACCGACATAGACTGAAGGTAGATGTCATTAAAGTTCTGCCTCTTCCCAAAACAATCGTGTTTATCTGACATTCGGCTCCCCGACTGGCCTTGACAGGCCGTCTTATCTCAACACACCTGAGAAGTATTGTAAACCTGACGCGCTCACCCTACCAACCCTTCTACTGAGGAATTCCACAGACTTTTCAGAGGAGCCCAGCTGAATAAACATTCTGTCATCATTTCAGGACTCTGGATTCACCTCTGGCTGTCCACGGTAGACCCCCCCCCCACACACACACACACACACACACACACCCGAGTGTGCACATATCTCTATAGAGGGACGACTGTATATGAACTGAGTGTTTTTTATCTGAACTCTGCAGTCCCTCTGCAAGATGGCTGCTCACCACCTTTGAGTAATCCACCACCCGCCCCCTCGCTGCGTAATGTCGGCATCATTATGTGCTTGTGTGCAAGTTTTATTTTCATTACCACATTTTTGACCTTCAAACAGAGGTCAAAAATGTGTTAAGAATTTTTATGTCTCCAATCCCTGTGTCATTTTTTCAGCACTTTTATTGTCTGTCCAACATATCTCACTTGTAAATGAGTCTTCGAGGCTCAATGTGACTTATCTGTTTAAATAAAGGTTGAATGAATTAATGAAAAAAAAATAGGTGAGGTATCCAACTTCTGTTTCAGTGTGTGACTTCATCGAGGTGTAAAATACTTCATTATCGTAAAATGGGTTGTCAAAACTCGATGGCCACTGTCATATATAAATGTAAACTGGCCATCCCAGCTATTTCAGGAAACTAGCTTTCTAGTTTTGATATTTCTTAAAAGTAAGGTTCCCACAATTGTTTAGGGTGGCCAATGATTGGCCATGCCCTGCCGCTGCCATTGTGCCTGGTGGGGGGTTAAAATGCTCCCTCTGCTCGCCAGCATCCATCACTGTCTTGGACAAAGGGGGGAAAGTCTTGTATACAGTGTAATTTCTTTGCACTTGAATTTCATGTACCAAAACATTAAGGTTTACTTGAGTTCTCTGTTCAATTCCAGTAAAAAATAAATACATAAACACTCATCTCAAAAACTACAAACATTTACTATTTAAATCCCTCATCTACAGGAGACATTGGTGTACTGCTTGTTTATGTCAAATTTAGAGCCTGAATCACACAATGCAGTACTGTCTTTTGATGGAGTCGGCATCTATCTATTCATCCATTCATCCATCCATCCATCCATCCATCCATCCATCAATCCATCCATCCATCAATCCATCCATCCATCCATTCAAGGAAATCTGTGGAATTGTTTTCATTATAAAGTTTAGGTATCCTATAGCTTCAAAAAGAAATATGTTTGTTGGTGCAACTAAATGTAAATATTTCACTCTTTTTTGTGCATCTGTTCTTTTTCTGTCAGTAGACAAAACCAAACTATTTCTGTATTATTTCAAAAGCCAACAATTATGATAAGAGTCTCTATACAGCGACAGCGGAACTGAAAGACCAGCAGTGTGAACACAGCCAGACAGCTGCAAGGCAATATTCTAGCTATGCATAAACAACCCACATGCCACGCAGCAGGTGCGAAGCCAGTGTCAGACTTGAGTCGTGGGTAAGAAAAGGCAAGATACTTGACATTTTGTTGTGCTGGTGGGGGAAAAAAAGCTGATTTTAAGCTGAAACAGGCGTGTCAAAGTAATTCTGGAAAACTTCTGATCAAGCTAGCTACAACTCAATATCCTAAAATGCCATTCTATTTCAGAACTACAGCTTACCTGTCTAAGAGTATGTGACTAAAACTCAACTGCCACTGAATCAGCTGAATGGGTTTCAGTATTAGGATAATTCCACAAATAACTTGAGGACAAACCATGCTTTACAGAAACAAACCCTTTTGTTTTCACTAATTTGCACATATGTATGTTTGTAGGCGAAAATGTAAGATCAGTGACACAAAGGTGTGGGAGCAGGAGAACGGACAGCTGCAGTTCTCGCGCTGTGCTTTTGAAGACAGCGGTGTACAGTATGAATAATTAAAAGGGAATCAGTGAGGGCTGTCAGTGATGCCGTGAAGAAAAACTGGAACAAGAAAGACAAGCGTGAAAAGGAGCCGACTGGCTGTTTGGGAAAGCTCAAGAATTAAAAAGCAGGAGGATATAGCATTGCTTTGCAAAAGGTAAAGAAAAGCAAACGCAAAATATGGAGATGTGAAAATGGTTTTAGACACAAAGAATCTTGAGCAGGTGGAAAAATGTTCAACATACAGACACACTTGGTTTCAAGTAAAGAAATATAATGTACAAAGGATCAGTGCTGACAAGACCCGGATGATTAGGTCAAGCTCTTGTTTTATTTCTCCTCTTCTTCTTGTTTTTTCCTTTTCTATTGTTATCCATCAATACACTGCCCTCCTCTGCTCCATCCTCAATCAAATTACATATGGTGGTGAGGACAACGTTGCTCACTTAGCTTCAACCCACTCATACACCCATCAATTGGACCACCAAACTTTGACCTGACATACTTACAGTTTGAACCAACCGAACGTAAAGACGGCTGTAATCTGATGTGGTTGCTAGGTGCTGTTGGAGTAACCATGTGAATAATAAGCCTCTTCATGAAACAGAGCTGTGAGGAGGATGGCAAAAACTCATTTGCATCAGTTTCAATAGAGGTCTTTAGTGTTTATAGTGTCAATGCAAGATTAAAGGTTTTCTATCCAATCAGAAATTTTGGAAACTGTATGATGTAGCAATGAGACACTGTCAAACTTTATTTTTACCTTGTTATAAGAAACATAGAACAGCATAATCAAAAAACTAACTGTGCTTATGGACAAAAGCTTGGTTTGTAAAAGTATGGTGGGCATGCTCGTCTTATGACAGCTATAATGCTTAAATACTAAACAGGAACGTATTGACTTTCAGCTGAATTACAGGAACTTCGTGCTTGCAGTCTCCATGAAAACTGTGCTGCAGATCAGCTGGCTTTTGATAATAAAAAAAAAAAAACTTACATTAATTTTCAAACAGTCCAACACCTTGAAATGTAGCTTCTTTTCACTTAACTATCCAATTGTCCTGAACGTTATCTTGTTTACTGTTGCTATTCAAAGACAATTTATGGAAAACTAAAGGTAAGAAAACGTTCTTGATTTTCTTTTTCATTTTAAATGGTAATTGAAATATCTGTATTTTAATGTTGACACCCATGTTTATGAGAAAACAATACCAACATGTTGCATCTGGAAAAGTTTAGGTAGTCAATGAAGAGAAAGAAAAACACTTTTTTTCTAAAACTAAACGAACTGTAAACTGATTTGAAGCAAACGTTAGCATAAACACTGAACAAATAACCGTGCACAATCTTAGCTAACATCCACTTGTCAAGAGCTGACTGAAATAAGAACTGGGAAAAAAACACTGAATTGCCAGGGATGGAAAAGGAGAACTGAGAGCTGTATCCACAATATTCCTGAAGGTGGCACTGTATTTGCGATTATGGGACTTACTTCCGTTTTGACCCCGGAAGTAGAATTTCTGCATTGGCTCCTTGTTGTTTACTTGTTTATCTGTGCGCATCGTAGAAGTTCTGTTAAAGTTCTGTTTTCTGTTATTTTGAGCTAATATTGTCACGAAGATGTCTTGAGGAGCTCGGGTACCTGTTGCGCTGTTCGTGGCTGTAAGAATAATCAGACGAAGCTGAATTTGTGGCTGCAACTAGTGTGTGTTGAACATGCTCCGAAAACAAAAACCTGCATCCTTCTTTGTGGCTGGGCTACGAGAAACCACCTGAAAAAAGACTCTGTATCCTCCAGAGGAACGAGAACACCAGGTATGATTTAAGAGACAGCTTTTAGTTTAATGATTTTATGTAGTCAGTGATTAAATGATACTAATATTTTCGTGCATAACTGGCAAATAAACACACGCACCTATATACTGTATGTATGCTGTCTGTGTATATTTATTTATACTGTATATATAATATAGGTGTCTGTTGTGTTTATTTATATATATATATAATATAGGTGTGTGTGTGTGTGCGTGGGTTTCTTTTATATATAATCTAGGTGTGTTTGTGTGTGTTCATAAATGAACCCTAATGTTTGTATACTGTACTTTTCTTTTCCTCCTTTCTGTTATATTTCTGCATAAGGTGAGTTCCAGGGATGGATGGATGATGCTCCAGTTGGTCCAGGGATGGATGGATGAAGCTCCAGTTGGTCCAGGGATGGATGACACTCCAGTTGGTCCAGGGATGGATGAAGCTCCAGTTGGTCCAGGAGATGGATGACGCTCCAGTTGGTCCAGAAGTTTGTGTGCAGTTATGTACCACAGCAACAAATGAGTGAAAATATAATTTCTATAAATAAATCTGCGTTTGAAGTGCATTTGGTGTTGCTGTGTTTCACCTTCTTTATTTCAATAAGATACGTTGTTTAATGTCTAATGAGAAGTTCTACTGCAAATAAAAACACTAGATGTGATTGTTTTTTTGGCAACTTACCAGTTTAGTTTTTTATTGACAAGTACAAAACTTAAAAACATGCATGTTGCTGTGGTTCCTCCTCCAGGAGGAGATTGATAAGAATAAAAGCTATAATTATAAATTTTAGGCTGATTGTTAACTCTAAATTGACTCTGGGTGTGAGTGAGACAGGTCCCTCTTGTAAATGAGTCCCCGTGGCTCAACGAGGCAAGCCTGTATAAATAAAGGTTGAATGAATGAATAAACTAAAAACATTTGAAACTGAATACAATATGAGAACTGTGGGTGATTTGATGTCTTTTAATGAAAATGATTGGCTGCAGAATAAATACCAGAATAAATACCAGGTCAAATACACTCTTCAACAAGAAATGATGGGCAGTTTCTGATTTTAAACAAACTGGAACAGATTCCTAATCATGTGGGACCACTGGACGACCACTGGACGACCACTGGACGACTGGAGCAAGCAGCAAACCCCTCCGGAATCCAAGACGATGGAACTTGGCCCTTCACTCGTCTGTACCTTAAAAAAAAAAAAACTGTCATGTTTGCATCACAAAGTCTAAAATAAGA